>JAGGCA010004383.1:20019-33273 GCA_022876805.1 Osperalycus tenerphagus | reverse complement strand
AAGCGGTTATTGACATTTTCTCATGGCACTTCTGCACAAGGTTTGTTTTATTTGCTGTGATTACAACTTCGAATTCTTCTCCGCTCACGATGTTCGTCAAGCGGCACTTCATTCCGAATAAATCAAATAACGAGCGGCAATTTTAGCAAATGTCTCATTTAAATAATAAATTATTATTAGCAGCAATAAATAAGTTATTAATGGCACGCACAATGTGAAGAGGGACAGAATCCGGCTCGACAATTCGCCTCGCACCACTCCGTCATGTGTTTGTGGTGCTTGTAGGCCCCACTGGCGAAACAAGAAATCGAATTCGATGCCTCGGGATAGTCAAATGTTTGAGTAGTACTCGGTCGACCTGTTGATGTTTTTCTTGCTCTACGCGTTGTGTAATGACGGTGGGATGTCGATGTCGAGGGGCGCTCCGTGGTGGACACTCGTCTCGTTGAACTTGTTGTTTTTCTACCCGGTCTGCTTGTTGATCGTCTGGTCGGCCTTAGACTCGTTGGAGTGGAAGAAGTAGAGATAGGTCGCGGCGAGGTTACCGCCGGAGTTGGTCCTTTTGGCCTCCAGGGGTTTTTCGTGCCCTTAACTGATGGACTGCGCGATATTTTGACATCGGAGCAGCCACTGACAAACATTGTTATGATTCATATCTGTGAGTGACTTGCACTGTGACTGACTTACCGGAAAGTTTCTTGCGGCCCACATCCGACAGCGTAGCTCCGGCCATCGTCACACGGGCCCCAGTTGTTGCCGGCCGTGTATGTCCACTGCAGGACACACCGCTCGCAGGTCAAGTGCTTCGGCAGGCGAAGCTTGATATCGAAAATGCCAGGAAGATTGTTTGGCACAATGTATCTATGCGGATGCTCTGATCCGATAACACGCAAGACGTGCTCGTCGAGACACTCTTGGGTGACTTCGTGCAAGTCACTAGTTGCTGGGCACAGTTTGAACGTGAAGTAACCTTTGTGGTTCGCTGTCAGATGAACTTTCACCTCGATCGCATTCCCTTCTCGGTAGCTTCTTGTTATGACCAAGTGCCGGGCATACTTTCCCTTTGGTATTTCGTTGTCTCGAGACCCATCATAGCGGTCTCCGCAGATCCCGCACATGCCGTGATTCATGTTCCATTGAACCTGGCGTACAAACACAATTATTGTTCATTATCACTGGTCGAGTGCAATTAATTTTCATCACATCGACCTCTTCTGCATACTCACATTAAATCCGCCACAGAAAAGCTCATTATCATTGTCTGAATGAAGTAATTAACTCGTCATTAGCGGAATAGTGGTGATTACTTATTAGTAATTGGTGACTTATTACATATAAGTACTTACAATTGACAGGAGTCTTGAAACCGTATCGCCAAGCGGTGCTTCTTGCTGGAGGCTCGATAAGCCGACCATGAGCTGCCACAGAAGGAAGAATGATGGTGAAGAGCACGAAGACTGTGACAAGAATAATTATCCGTTCGCGCGACATGATCGGGCGACACTTTCCGTTTCCACACATCTCACGACCAGTCTCTGCACAACGCGATAACTGTTCTGGATTTATACCGAAATGACGGATGTCGCACGCTGTATAAATCCTAGATGATAACCTTATCAAGACTCAATCAACAACTTCGTGTGAAAAGTTTCTTAATGATTTGCACAGCAATTAGCACTCTGAAAAAATAATGACTGCAACTTGAGAGACACGCCACAAAAGAACTGGCAGCAGATGATTTGACTATTGTCGGAACACGTCTGTGTTCTAGGCGATGGGATGGTGATGAAACTGGCCTGACAGTCGGGGCCGAGACCCGAGTGACGAGTGATGAGGAGTTCGCATCGACACGTCAATGCATTTATGTACAGGCATGAGAGGGGAATGAAGAGCCAAATCGAATCGTTATTCACGCGCTGCACCCAAACAGAAGAGAATTTTTTTGTTTCGGTGAAAGCTGATTACGCATTTTGCCGCCAGTTACAATTGTCTTGAATGGGTTGTGCAGTGGTGGGTCGTGAGTGCTGTGAGCTATAAACGCGGTGATTTGAATAAATTCAAGATCAGTGAACCAGCACGTCTGGTTCTGGTTGGGGTGGTCGCGCCTCGCAGGCTGCCATCGCGAATCCCGATCAGACCGACTGGACTCAACTTTCACTTTCAGTCTCATTCGGAAAGGGCTGCGCTCGTTCTACCCTTTTACCTCTTATGATTTATGGCAGCTATTATTGATTAATCGACGATTACGCGATATGCCCAAATTATCGCTGTGCATGTCATTGGCCCGGTATTGTTGCTCGTTTGTGCTCGTATACGAGCAAAGACCCTTGAATCTGTCGTTATTGGTATTTTTTTCCCGAACGAGAGTTCTCAGGACACGAAAACCTTCTTTGCCTCTCCAGATGCTCTCACTCAACACTCATCTCCTTTTCCACACCTTCGGGCTCTCCTCAATCGGTTTGATGACTGTACAAAAAAGCCACTCTATGCATTCGCTCCGCTTTTCAGGCTTCGACAGGTTTCGAGATCAATTAACGTCGTGATCACGACGAAAGGCCAATATAATCGGAAATCAGTTCATTGTCACACATCGATTAGCCGCACTTCTCACAAAGCTCATGTTTATTGCTCCAGAAGCATTTAGAAACTTGATTTTGCGAGGTGCTCTGACCGACTGACTTACAGAAAGAAACAAACGGATGGAGACCATCTTGTCGCAAGTTTCATCAATTGATCAATTGATCAATTGATCAATTGATCACTCTACTTTCACATCCGATCAACAGTGAGTGTTTTGCTGCTCCAATTATGCGCACAAGTTAGACAAGACACCATTAATCGGATGTGTATCGCGAGTTGGGAATCTCCCAGCACGCATAGAAAGTGAAACAAGGTATCAATTTTCAAAGGGTTAATTATGGGTTTACTTGCATCTTTCAAGTTCAAGGTAAACTTTGCAGCACGATTTAATTTCAACGGTGCACGTTCGCTCTCATTTTCGTGCCCATCTACACCCATTGAACCCATTCCAGGTACTCTTTGCAAAGATGGTTCTAGTTTAGATAGATAGGACATGATTGATGAAGATCCGATAGGTGGTTGTGCAAACAATTAGCGCAAGTAAGAAAGATAGCCTACGAGTATGCAGAATATGAATTATTCGTATAGGACATACGAAGAGAAGTCGCTTGCTCAGCACAATCCGTCTGTCTGTAAGGAGTTTCTAGACTAGATACGATGCTTAAACGAAGTTTGAACGGACACACAATTTTCGTATTTACTTTCCAAATCGGTAAACAACAGTAATCCTCTTACATAACATCATTCATTCGCCAGGCATTTACCTCACCATCACCAGCATTCCATTGTTCAATTTCACTGCCGATGCTTGGCGAGTTCGTGCCTGTAAATCATCGAGAAAGCTGAGTTCGAACATGCTCGTGCTATCCATTATTGTGGTTTGCCCAGTTTCCACTTGTAAATACTGTAGTATGAATGTTAAATCTTTAATGTCCACTGTGCCCGCCGATCGCGATTAGCGACGGTCAAAGCTGGACTGCACCCCTATGTCCATTTCAATTGGACCTCTGTCACCCATGCAAAATGAGACATTAATTTCGTCAGTGGAAAAAATTTTCTCCCAATCGACCCGGTCTCGCATCGCATAGCAACGATGTATCGGCACGCAGCAAGCAATTGCACGCGTTACGTAAACCGCGCGTGCCTTCATGTCCCGATCAATATCGTGCATCGATCGTTTATTTTCAACCGTATTTCCTACTTGTCTCACGATTGACCGTCGGATGAGAACATCGCGCAGCAATGGCTACGATTTACCCGACACCGAGCTATGTTCCATCTACTCCGTCAAATTCATCACAATCTTCTTTGCCACCTTCTTATGCCATCACGGTCCATGACCACGTCCTGCCGCAGGTAAATTGTCTAATTCACATATCGGTAATCAACGTCTTGGAGATCATGAATGTCAAAATTGGGCCATATCTTCTGCTGAGAGATCTTAAATTAAATTAATCTGTCATTGAAGGGATGGAACTGCAAATTTGATCCGCGATCGGGCAAATAGTAAGTGTCCAAACAGTCGCGATCGCTGTGTTGATATTAATGCACTTCGTTTATCCAGCTATTTTCTGCAAGATAGCCATCTCTCGCAGCAGTGGGACTTCTTGAAATATGTAAGTTTAGGTGATTAATTTTGCCATGCGACCGAACCAGAACTCAGCTTGAACCTCTCACATTCACAGGGAACCAACTCGTCACAATCATCGCGCTCGTCTTCGCCGTCTCATACATACAATTCATATGGCAGCAGGTTCATCCAGGTGACACGTTCATTTACGTGGCTAACAATTAGTCTATATCTTAACTACTCTATTTTCATTTTTACCTAATAGTCGTTAACTTCGCGACTGAAACCGGCGGACGATGCGACGAAGAAAATCTGCCAACAGTTCCCGACCGCTGACGAGTCGTACGTGAACCACCTAATGAGAATGTGAGTTTAGATTACCGGGAAGAGGTGTTGGAGCATTAAGCAGTTGCTTTGATTACAGATACCATAACCGTGAAAATCTGGTCACCAGCGCGTTGACAGCCGAAGGATACCGAAAATGCATGGAGACCCCGCCGGATGATGCTCTCTTCTACAAATTCAGAGGCTATTTTCCTACCGTTGATTCAGACATTATCCGTCAGCTTCTCATAAAGTGAGCAAATTGATTAATTTTGACCATAAGCAACAAACATAATTTGCCTATGTCAGGTATAACAACGCCGAACATGATGTAATCGCTGCAATATTGACGACTCTGGGCCCTCATCACGGCCGCTATCAAAGTACTTCGGAAGTTCAGACTCGAGTTGTAGGAGATTCACCTATGATGAAACTCCGATACCTGAAGTTGCTGTATCCAGATGTGGAAGACCTGCAACTGTTTGATCTGATTTATAAGTGCGACCAAAACGCCCAGACCGTCATGGAACGACTCGAAGCGATGGGATACAAAAGAAGCGAAACGAGCAAATTCGAGAGCACGAAAAGCTTTGAGACTTTGCCTCTCTCGTCCGCCAAAATACGTCCTTCAATCACACCAATTTCATTGAAATCCAGATTTCCCCCGACCAATACTGAGAAACATTATGGTAACCTAAGCGAATTAATCATCGACTGTTTCCTTCCTACCTCACGGTCATTTCTGTTGCAGTTTTTCATAAACTCCAGCTCCAGTTTCCGGACGTCGATCGCAATTTAATTACGATGGCTCTGGAATCGAGCGGATTTGATGAGGAGAGAGCGAAAATATTTCTAAGCGCTATGACGCCGCAAGATTCAGACAAATATCTTCCCAAGGAACTACGAGGTGGTCAGACACCATTAATCTCACTGCACTGTCACGCGACCCAAACGCATTCCCTGCTGGATGCTGTTCAAGGAACTCCAATCCGAAAAGCCAAGCGAACAGCCGACTTCAAGACGTATGCACCTTACTAACACAAAACAATTCACGACTTTCACCGATGCCTATTTTCGTAGATCGACTACTGGAACGAGTACCACGGAAGACGGTATCTTCGTTGAAAAGAAAAAGGAACCACTAGCCAAGGGTTCAGATCCAGCCAATCGCAAAGGGCCAAACGTGCTTAATTTGATGTGAGTTGTGCTGCTACCGAAATTCTTCATTACAATGAGTTCACGCCCACTAACTCGAGATCGACAATTTCTTGTAACAATTTAGTAAATCGTACCTACCGTGGAAAGGACCAGACCGCAAACTCAACAGAGGACCAGATCTTTCCAGGTGACTTGCGATATACTCTTGTCTTTCTTAAGTACTGACATAAAATAATCAATTTCTGATTGTCCACCACAGCCGGCAAGGACCTGATCCGTTACTCACTGGCGGCCCGTCATCGTTGGCCAAAGGACCTGACAAGAGCAACGTAAAAGGAGCGACAGGCTCTCGATTTAAGAGATTCTTTAGGAAATAATCAGACCATGTCAATCATAGATATCTGCTGTAATTTTGCTAGTCGTACGATGACCCAACGAGGTGCAATATGTACTTTATTATTATTGTGATCACGATTACGATTATACTTCGTCTTCATTACACAGCATGTTGGGGATGCCCTGCTGAATGGGAAACTTGCGACCTGTTTCGGGGCAAACCAACTCGCCCGACACTATGTCCATCTCGAGCAGTGCGCGGTGCACCGCTTTCAGAGATTCTTCGCCGGCATCACTCGATGGAGGGTCCGCCGGAAGATCGACGCCCAGCTGATGATGAATCAAACAAACGCGTCGGTCTGCTATCAGGCCATTACCATCTTCAACACCATTCACTCACATTATTCGCAGCATCCTTGAGCACTGCATAGTCAAGCTTCGGCATGATTCTGTGCAAGAATTCCGGATTGTATTCGACCTTCACCTCCTTGACTTGGTTCGCCTGCAACCAGAAAATCAATACCTGAGAACGCATTTCCGGTCGGACACACATTCCCGGCACACTCACCACGATCTTGAGCGGATATCCGACAACGACACCCTTCAGGCATCGCGAAGTCAGCATGTTATGGGTCAACAGCTTCATGTTGTCGAAATAATTGCGTTTAAAAGGTAATTAAAATTGGTTTGAATCGCACGAAGCACGAAGCACGAAGCACGTGTTCGACATCGATCGCTAAAGTGAACCAATCAGCGAGCGACTCATCTCACGCGCCATTCTCGAAGTTCACCATGGCGAGAGATTGTTGTTTGATTCGAAAAATTTCATTTCGGGCATGTTTTCTTCGAAGTGTAACCAGTATGTGAAGCTGAACGAAAAAGCAGATTATTTGGGAAAAGTTGGCACCAGCAAACATCGACTGTTTGACAAGATCCGCAGGTGCTTGAGGACGACCCTGAAACGAAGATGCGCACTCGTATATTACCTCATGTTCAATGCGAAACGTGATGAGTTCGTCAAACTGCGATGGTTCCTTTCGCTCATCATCGGATTCCTACTCGGTTATTTGCTCTACGCTTATGTCTTTCGCTTCTTTCATTTCAACGACGATATCGAGCAAGTAGTTAAAGGCGTCACCGTCGTCGCGACGGGCATCTTGTACTCATTGTCCGTGAAATTCCGTGTGATTTCGTGGCTCGTCGTGCCGACGTTTTTAGGTAGAAATGGCAGAAATTTGATCATCGCGATCACGTTCGCTTCAGTTGCAAGTGGACCGATCGCGAACATCGTTCAGAACACGTACGCAACGACAGAAATGATCGGCTGCACCTTCGCTCTCCACTGGAATCACACTGCCGAGAGGATAAAACTGGTCGTCGAACCATACTTTGCCGTCCTTCAAGAGTTCTTCGATGCGACCACGAACATCAGTGCAGAGGTGGAGCGTGTGCGAAATAGCTTTAGGCGTATCAAAGGAAGAGTAAGCTCTGATGAAAACCTGGCGGAAGTAGAAAACAGCATCGAGAAAGTGGTCAAAGAAGTGGGCAATGTATCGGAAGCGGACGAAATGAAGAAGAACTTCAAGGAGCCGAAGTTAGAGAAAGCTAAAGACAACATCTTGACGAGAATGGAATTGAGTTGTAAGCAGGTGTTCAGCGTGGCATACAAACGATGCATTGCCGAATTCGGTAATTATGGTGAATGGTGCTCGGAGAGAAAAGACATTTTCAGTCAGGGGGCGGTCTGTTTGCCGATCACAATTTGCAAGATAGCTACCGATGTCATGGGCCCGCAGACATGCGATGCACACAACCAAGCCCCACCGAACTTGGCCGTCCACTTGGATAAAGCCGATCAAGCTGCATCTCAGTTCGAGAACAGTTTCGATGTCCAAGTCTCCGAGCCCACAGTGGCGATCAACCGAGAGTTCATCAACATAACCGCTCCGTTGGAAGTTATGAGAAACGTCAACGAAACGATCTACAAATACAAGGATATATTTACGTGGTCTCTCGAAATCCTGGACCGGTACACAGTCATCCTTTTCTTGTTCACCTTCTGCACAGCTTACAAGTACCTGAATTTCTATTTACGGAAGATTTACTTTGACAATGTCTATATCACCGCTTACTTCCGGCACATCGACGCTCGTCGAAAAGCGCAGGTAAGATCGGTGCGAAACCTTCTCGATCATGATGATTTATTCTGACGCCGGTTGGTTTGCTATTGCTATTAGGGCCGAAGTCATATCTTGCCGTTGAAGCGCATGGAGAAGACAGAATTGGTTGACGTTCTCGATTGTCACCTGTCCAAAGAAGAGAAGATGAAAGAGAAAGGCGTATTTATCATCATCATCACGACGATGATCGCTGTCGCCGGAGTCCTGTGGATCGATTACTCGTTCACCGAAGTTCTTCGCACTCTCCAGGAGCATTCGTACATCGAATATGAACAAATAGGAAAGCACGATATCAGCATCGAAGTTATTGGAAACAGTACATTCGCCAATTTCGTCAGAAAGCTGATTCCTACGCTGAATCTCAGTCAAGGACTGGACCTCAACACATCGACTGTTGAATGCACACCTGATCCATCCGTCATCCAAGCGAGTAAATATTGGGAGATATCAGGCCTGTTCGCCGTTCTCATCATACTCAATTACCTGGACACGTATTGTTTGCGTTTGCGTCGATTAATTTGCGCATTCTTCTACCCGGATCGGGAAAAGACGCGAACGATTTACTTGTACAACGAAAGACTCAAGATACGAAGAAGTTATCTGGAGTACAAGAAGCATCGAGTGCGGAAATTAGTTGAAGATCAGATGTATTCCAAAGATGTTGGCCTGATGCAGTTCATCGCTCAATGGACATGCTGCAATTGGTTAAAGAGATTCAAGTTCGCCAGAGAGAAGTGTGTAATATGTGAGGAGCCCGAGAACGAAAATTTTCATTGGTGCCCGAATCCAGACTGTCAGCTTAATTATTGCGACACGTGTTGGAAAGAATGCGACTACAGATGTCTCAATTGGGACTGCGATGAAGACATGGAAGATGAAGAGTCGGAAGCGGAAGATGACCGCGACTTTGCCGACGACGACCCAGTTTAGTTTCCAGTAGCTACATCAGTTATGGTCATTGTCATCATTGCGATGTGTTTATTGTATCATAGTTGCTTTAGATTATTCACAATTAATAAATATAAATTAAACAGTTACGGGTAATGTTGAAGGAATTGGCTTTTGAGTTTCCGTGTAATGATGGTCTCTGTCTATGAGGATGGGATTCTGAGTGACCACTTCCGCAGGCATAGAAATGATGACTTCGGCAAACCTGTCAATTACGTCGTTGGAGAGTTTTTCGAGTGTCGTTAGCGTGCCAACGGTAACAAGCCGGTTACGTAACAGTTCTAGATTGCGGCGAATATAGAATACGAAGTTTGGAATCGGTCGTAGTTGAGCCAGTATAGCGTACTGTCGTGACTGTGTCGCTTTCTGAATGGCATCCTGGAGCTCATCTTGCAGCTGGTCCAGTTCCTTCAGAACTTCGGCGAACTTCGTCACGTCCCCCACCTGATTAGGGTCCAGTTGGTAAAGCTCGACATTTTCCGGTTTTGCTTCTTCTTTCTTCAATGGACACTCCTTTAAGCACTTCTCAATTTCGGAGTCTATTTCCAACAGGATTCTCGCCGTTTGTTCGATGGGACAATTCGCTGGCGCCTCACTGATGACCATTTCCCTGTCCACTGGCACGCAAGCATGCCTTTCGAAGATTACGGGAACAGTAATCAATAGAATTAAAACTTTGATCATTGTGCACCCGAAACACACACCGTAGAAAACAAGCAACTATTTAGTAGAGCTGGTGAACGAAATCTGCCACTTCCGAGTTGCTCGTTGTTTGAAAAATTCGGTATCAGAACTGGAAAAACATGTCTCAGATGAAGAGGTTAGGGATGCTTGGATTCTAATTTATCATCTACTTGATGACTTGTGCAACAAGACCAGAAATAACAACATGAATCTTCGTACGTAGTTACACACACACCAATAATCTCTGCACTCATGGATCTTAATCCACATACATCGTTGTGCAAGTCTGGCTGGCTTAAAGCCAGCTTATCTTGATGCTCAAATGAGAATCCTCAAATCAATCAACTTGTTCAACCTGTTAGGTAGTAACGCGGCGGCCGCATTGCATTGTGACGGGTGACGTGCAGTCGGCAAGTGGCGGACAGGCGAGTGCAACACTTACGAAATAAATGTATTGCGAATGAATGATGATCCACCCAAATCGTAGGTGGGTTCCTCTCTCTCCCTCCGATTTAATTACAGTACCGGAGACGGCAACGTAATGCCATAATGCCGTCTCGCTCATTTCCTTTTTTGGTCCTTCTATCATCAATCCGAAGCCGCTCGCGATGTGATTTTCAATTCCTGGTTTGACTTCGTACTCTGTGTGCGCGATTACATCATTTTTGCGAGGTTTTTGTATGGAATTTCGTGCGACAGCGAAAAGTGACCGAGCCGAGTTGCCCATTGACTGTGGTCAATGAAACTGCGCGACTGTGTGACCTAGGAAGTAACGCATCGGATTAATCGAGTGCATTGTAAATACAACGAACAATAGTCAGCGGTGGAGTCGGTTGATGAGGCAATCTACTATTTGAACGTCAGATTCGAAAGTCTGATGTCTTAAGAATGATTATGATGTCTGTGTTTCGCTGTCTCGCACTGTTTTAAGTAGCTATTAATAGGAGAGTGAGATGCGAAAGTAAAAATATCCACATTGACAAATCCAGAAAGATCGTCGCTCATTCTTGTCCTGGCTGGCACAATGTCGTGACACAGACACAGACATGCGGACTAACAATCGGTCACGTTCGGTTAACGGTGCAGAATCTAATAATGTGAACACAACAATCCTGCAGTCGCCACAATTCACTTACGTAACTGACCGTATGTCGAGCCTGGAGAAGAACAATGACGATGAAAACGAAGACACGAGCACGAAGACAGTTAACACATTGCGATGCACGGGAGATCGGCTGATGAGATGCGTAATTGTGGACATCTTTACCTGACAGTATTAGAACAGATGATGTTCGACTCTAATACCGTTCGGTAAGATGTCCTTATTACGCGATGGATAATAATCGAAGCGACCGAGTCCGGAAAGATGCTGTGAGAAATTAGTCTCACTCACAGATGACAGATATAAACTGGCGGCGTGTTTATGGAGAGAATGCATTCGGCAAATAAAATGACGCAATTGAATGTGACACTTGTATATATAGTAGTGAAGGGGAGGAAAGGCAACGACTGGCTGCTTGTCTGTTTTGAGCTTACTCGTGATCGTGCGACCCGTGCGAACAGATCGACGAACAGATCGGCGAACAGATCGACCTACAGATCGACGAACAGATCTCCGATCTCGATCCAGATGCTCACGCAGAACATATCAAAGCACGTCCATATCGCTGCCAGCGCAGCAGTTAATCGCCGAGTCTGGTTCAGTGGTAAGCGATTAATTACCAGATAAACTCAATATCAATTTACGCATTCTCAACGCTCTCGCTGTTATCTAGCGAAAATTATGCTTATTCCGACGATGATAAACGTTACTGTTCAGCATTTCTTCGAATGCGGACGAAAAGAGTGAAGTGCGCCCGATTCTGTTCAACGGACGTCGAGTTAATTCAACGCCGCGAAGGCTATGGCTAAAGTTCTCTCCTCTTTCCAGAAGTGCTCAAGTACATCATGTTGTCAGTCTGTAACTCTAAACCCAACCAAGCCGAGTTCTCTAAGTAGTTCTCTTGCCCTTTTCCGCTGTTCCTGCGAACACGTCGCAACAAGCAACGAAACGAAAATTGAGTCCAGATGGACCAAGATTGAATTGCTGTGTGCGCGACACATTGGATCGACTGTCATCGGGCAAGAAACTTCGCCAAGTAAGCATATCCGCTGCGGAGTAGCCGACAAGTAATTACGGCATATTTTTATCGATGAATAAAGTTATACCACGAAGTCGAAATGTTATCGCTCGTGGTCACTGTGCTCTGGCATTTCGCTATCATTGAGACTGTCTATTTCGATAAGCAAGATAACTGTCGAGACTTACCGCCGCAAAAGTCTTGATTGCAACTGCGCTGATGAAGAAACTCGTACTAATTAGCATACCATGCCGAGCAGCGTTACGAATCGTAACTTAGGAGACTTTATTAATAGCTGTCGAATTGAGCACGCAGACGAAAAGCCGAGCGGCAAAACTATGTATTAATGCGCGTGTCGATGCCAATGTCGCGAACTTGAACCGACCGACTTCCGGTGGTACACAAGACTCACCGACCGAACACAAGAAATGCAGTTAGGAGCACAAATGAAATCAGGTCACTGATGCTAAGACGAACCGGAATCCTGGCCGAAGAGATGGGGCACGAATGATGGTGAGCCAGTAGACACTTGAAGAAAACGAAGGCGAAGAGTAGCGCGATGGCTAAAGAGGTAGCAGCATGACCGGACAGACGGCACAGGCATTGTGGAGCCAAGGCAATTCCCTAATTCCCTAATAAAACATAATTGACTTGATGCGACGACATGACATCAGCGCATCAAAGCGGCACCATTGAAGCTCACATTCGCCATAAATGTACACGAGAAATGCTCCTAAGAAAGGCGTCTCATTGAGAAAACGCAGAGGCGTCGAACGTGAAGACTGGCTCCGAGTTGGAGTTGTGGCCTCGAGACTCACTTACTCATCATCCTCCTCATTCCACTCGCGATCCCTAATTAGTCTTCCTCATCCGTGTGAGTTGTGTGAAGCATGCACATTGCTATTTATGTAGATGATGATGTTATCTTCGAATCAACAATGGACACAGATCGCGGTGTTGGACGACAAGACGAGATACCATTGCACCAGGGTGAAATTCTTAGGCACATCTCAACAAGTACGCGTAGATGGATGAAGAGGGAATCGCGCACGATTTTATTAGTATGAGTTGCATTGTTGCCGCGAGTTCAGAGCGATATGCATATCGCGTAGCAATAGACGAGTCTCCAATATTCAATTTACACGCAAGACCACAGTTCCACCAGAATTCATACTCTGTCCTTCCATCGACCACCGTTTCAACCACCGACTGAATTCCATCCATCAGGTCACAGGACTCAACTCGAGTGATGACGATGCTCAAGACCCGATTACTGCCCTGTTCGACGACGCGCTGCTCTGCGTCTTCGATGAGTTGCCACGAGATCACCTTCTCAGGTTGAGAAGAGTGAACC
>JAGGCA010004383.1:470-13890 GCA_022876805.1 Osperalycus tenerphagus | reverse complement strand
GAGCTGAACGGAGCTGAACGGAGCTGAACGGAGCTGAACGGAACGGAGCGCCGCGAGTGCCGAACACAGCTCGCTGCATCCAATTATCGTTAACTGATTAACGATGATTGGATTCGCTTTCAATGCACTTTTAATCGCAAATCACTTGTACTCGCTTTGTAACAAAAAACAACTATGCATGATTGACATCGTGATGAATATCACACGTTATTTACATATAGTATTTACAGAAATACACACATTTTTAACTGTGGCCTAGCCGCTACTCGTCGCCCGACTTTGGCAGCGTGTCCATTATCCACCATCATCATCATCATCATCTTTGGGTTAGCTGTCGCCCGAGTCCGGCGTCGCCATTCGATTATCAACAGGCAGGTAGGGTCAATTACCACATATTATGCAAGTGCAAATTTCGGCTGAGCACCGATCGAACATCGCTCGTGAATCGGAGCGCGTCCAAGACGGGCAAAAGATTCAAAAGTGCCGTGTCGCTAGGATCCGAAAACCACGATTTAATCGGGATTGCATTGTCTGTTGTGTAATGAGAAACAAGCAGAATAATAAAATGAGAACACGTGGTTAGAATCGCGCGTCTGAACGAATCGCTCGTACCAGGATAGGCACGATAAGCCCCAGGCGAGTTGTCCAAAATAAATACACTCGACAGATCTTGAGTGATTGCAGACAAGTCTTTGGTGTAGCTCCCGTAGTCAAGCGTGCAGTGTTGCCGGAAATACCTGAATAATAACAGACTGTAATTATTATTATTCTACCCTGCGACTGAAGACGCTGGTGAAGAGTTAAACGAAATTTTAGTCAATCAAATAATGACTGACCGTCGTTTCAAAATGCCGCGGTTGTCGTCGAGCTTGTCAGCGACCGCAGCACCATAGATCTCCATGCTGGCTGTGAATACCACCAATTCGTACCTGTGCAAGAACAAGTGACGGATGTCATCGACTGACCGTCGTCCACGTGTCAGAGTATAGTTACGCACCACTGACTAATGACAGCGAGAAAGTAATCCACGTGCGGTCGTTTATGTACCTGACATAAACAACAACAATTAAACTAAACATCCCATTTGTGGCCTCGTGACAAGAATGATCGCGGATACGCACAAAGAATCGGACAGGATGTCGATCGATGGTCACTTTGAGCACGAAGTCGGGCGGTGCCGAGTTCTTCATGGGTATCATCGGCCTGACCAGACCGTCGTGGTGCGAGTGAATCAGCGTTTCATCGAGATCAAGAACTAAGATCTTTCTCTTTACTAAACCTACAACAAGACACGTGACAAGGTTAAGGTGAAGGTGAAAGGCGACGAACGACACTTGGACACATTCACGGTCAATTCGCATAACTCACTCAGTCTATGCCTCGAGAGTGGAGACAAAGGTAGCAAGTCGTACTTCACGGTCTGGTGTTGGACAACCTGCAGGCGCCAAGAAAGATCGGCAATTAGGAGGCGCGAGTCGATCTCCATCAATCGATCGGCGACACGACTCACGTCTCGAAATTTTCTCTTGAGTACGTAACTGACGCAGCCCCAAATCTTCGATGCGATCAACAGAAATGCGCGAAGTCCCACCAGGATTTGCTTCCACATTTGCTTAATCATGGTGATGATGAGGGGTTAAGTCGCGATGGCGGGAGAGGAGAGAAAAACGCGAGGAAGACGGACGAAGACCAAGACCAGGACGACAGAGTGGTGGAAGTGTATCGAGCTTCGTAGAGATCAGATTAGAGTGACGAAAATGCACGAGACGGTTTGCGAACTCATCGACAGCTAGCGAAGAATGACGTAATTGGGCTGAGTTCGGTGGTTGTGCGGAAATCGAACGCATATTTATGAATGAATCCAACTCACTTTGACGTCACTCTACTCGAGGAACTGTCTGATGATTGGTGGCGCCACTTCCGTCAAACATGAATCGTCATTTTGAATCATCGAGATTTTCATCCCCCAATTTTCCTTAATTCTCTCCAGTTTTACGTTTAGTCGTGCCAATGAGGAACAGCGCGATGACGAGTACCGCGCAACTGGACGCTAGTAAATCGGGTTCGTTGCCACTCAACTCGAAAATCATCGAACGCATTCGGCTCAATATCAGCGGCAGCGGTTCGGTGTCTGGTACGACCAACAACAACAACAGCAACAATAACAACAACATCGAAGTCGAACAGATCAAGGCCAAATTGGCGACTGTGTTGCAAGGTACAACACCCTCGTCGACCGCTGACAGCGACGCAACAAAATCCCACGATGAGTTTCTGGTCAATCTGAGCGATCTGTGGACGAGCCTCGATTGCACGTACCAGGAGATGGTGAAGACGACCAAGAGGAACCCGAAGACGCCGAACGTTGTAATGGTGAATTACCAGTTATGGAACGAGCTCGATGCCAAGGTGACGCAGTTTCGGCAGTTGCTTCATTCGGGCAACGTCACAAATCCTCCGTCCACGAACAAGCGCAAGTCACCCGCATCATCGAGCAAACAGAAGAAGAAGATGAAGAAAATGAAGACGTAGTTATATGGATGGATGTGAAGATTTGACGCGCTGAGTCGCGATTTTTATTGTATTCACAGTCTTTTATGTTACACTATTTCGACGTTCAACTTTAGTTAGCATCAACTCATTTTTTCTCATTCAAATCTTATATATATCTAACTATGTGAGAAATCGTCGTTATCAAAGCATGCGTAAGATTTGTATTAGTATATTAATTGTGTGAATTGAGTACGTTAAATTAATTATGTAATTGATTTGGCCGCATTGACAATGGCTGTCAAATTACTGGCTACATTATGGGTTATTTGCCAAGCTCGGGACGTATTTTGTTCGATCCTCATGAGATTTCCAAATAGCGTTTCGGCGTCCATCGTCATCAATCGATGAGATCTTCAGTTGAGATTCTGTCTCTGCGAGTAGTTGGCTACGTGAGCCATCAACAAGGACATGAAGATCTCGCTGATGCGGGTAACCGTTTGGAATGCAAACCACGGTATTGTCTCGGCGTACTCGCTGCTTGACAGCACGCCGTAGGGCCCGACAATTTCGTACAGGTTAAGAAGACAGACGAGGATGCCAAAAATGGTTGTGGCCGCTATTCTGAGCAACAAATTCTCTGCTTGCCTGTTTCTCTTCGCCCGCTTATTTTTGTTGACATCGTCAGCAAAATCGCGCAGCTCTTGCCTGAAAGAGTGGATTTATTTCTCTAGGAAATTGCAATTTTAATCTCAGCGAAAGTACTCACGAGATGTTCTGCTTGCCTCCAATAATGCGAAATTCGGTAAAATTGAACACTTGCTCTTCGAAGCAGCTGTCGTTCGTGGCTGAGTACGCCGATGGAGATGACGGTGATGGCAATGGTGATGCGGACCTGTGATGATGTCGGATCTCATGCTCTTTGCCGACACTTCCGGTGCTGCTTCGCCTATAAAACTTATGTGAACGTTGCGAACTTGACGGTTTGTGATGGACGTGAGCACGGACAACGCGCGGTGATAGACCGGAAATCTGTGATGGTGTCTCACTCGCGTAACTGAAGCTTTGATCATTTTCGTCTATCGAATCACAACAATATTTGTTAGCTTGGCACCACTCAATTTAGCATCTACCTGTAATTTTGATCTTCGGTTTTCCCTTGTTCTCTGATGCGCTTCTAGACAGTGGTCTGTTCGTTTCATTGACATTCACAGTCGGAATATTGGCCGCGTTGTTGAGTAATCGCAAATTGACAACTCGCTTATTGTTGGCCGCCTCTTGGCTGGCTTCCTCATTGGATGTGAGCACGACCACAGGCAGTCTGGCGAGCGATCGAAGAAGACGCAGACACTCGTTCAGAAAAGACAAACACAGGAAGAGGCCCCAACAATTCTGCAATATCTGTGTCGCCAACCAGATTAACTGAGAGAAACAAGATTAACGGAAAACAGACCGCAATGAACTTGGAGATTATCTGGAATAATGGATCAGCAAGTCTTACTCTTAATTTTCGTATTGTCCAGAGAACACCACTGCAGATACAGATGCAGAAGTGTATCGTAATAATTAATGACACGCAAGTTTCGTTGCCGGTGCCAAAAATCAACCTGGCCACTTGGAGTTTGGTGGAGTGGAGAAACGCGAACAAGTGAAGAATTGATGCGAAGAGAGCAGGAAAGCAGAGGTCACGTATCATGTTGGCCATCATCGATGGCATTAGCTAAAGACAAGCAAAATGATTCTGGGTGGTAATTCTTACACGCAAAATCATTTTCACTGCGATTACGTTTCTTGAGCTATATGGATCGACGAAGAGCCAGACGGCTCTGGAAATGCCACACAAGGAGATGAAGGCGTTCAACGAGTTCAGATGCGGCCGAGATGAGATCGGCGATCGGCATAGTGTGGTGGCGAATAATGTTGTGCACGATACCACCGTGAATAGTATCGCGAACACCAAAGTGTGAAATTGCCAAGTCCATCCTAGTTGATCATTTATTTCGCTCCAGTTCGGATGAACCTACGGACGACAATGATCTCCTGACACGATCGATTTTCCTAAACGACAACTAAATTACTTCACACCTGAGTTCTAAAGTTGAGCCAGTTGTCAGTTTCAGTAGTGGCTTCTTCGCCGGTGGCATTCATTGTCGAAGGATAGTTCAAGTATTGAGCCGCGTAGGCTATCTGCTAGAGAGCTATTTGCTATTCAACTGCGTTTGATCATTTCATTTGTTCACGTCACTCGAGTACCATAGTCGAGCACATTTCATAAATCTATAATGGCAATCAATAATTCACTCGTTAATGCGAATACCATATCATACCATACAACTGTAGCATGATGCAGGTAAAGTGCAAATGTCATTCTCGGTAAACACGTACACCTGACATGATGCAACGCTTCTCACGAAAATATTTCGATGCTTGTAAAACAAGCAGAAGGAGAAGAGAGGAAGAAAGAGGATTTCGAGAAATTTTCCAGTTCAAGAGACAGAGTCGAAAACAATGCTCGAGGATCAGAGTTATTTGTCGATGATACCTATAGTATGGTGTACTGGTTCTGTTTTCTTCGTTCTTTCCCGTTTGGTGAAGCAAATCTCATTTCCTTCACCAGAAAAAAATAAGTGGCAGCCTTGTTAATACCACAGTTGAGTATATTACCGTACTAATGCGACACGCCGCGGAATTTACGGCATGGGAATAATTAATTCGCGCCGTGCTCACGCCGACACAATGACAACAGGGAGTCGGGATCAGGAAGATTAGAATGGACGACAGAGAGACAGGCAAGTAAGTCGGGAGAATTGAAAACGGGTGAACGCTGTGCTGAAATGGCATCATCAGAAGACGGCATCATCAGAAGAGCCGAGCGAATGGAAGAAGGTTTGGATGAAGGTTTCTTATGGCGTTCCACTTTCCAAATACCAAAGGCCTGCATCGCTGCTTTCTTCCATTTGTAGTCATATATTGATTAGGAGTAATTCGTGACACAATCTCATTGTCTCCCTACCAATTTATATGTTATCATCGCTCCACTGTCGCAATTCGCTCAGGATCGCTTCATTTGCATATAACTCTCGCCAATGTTGTTGCGCACTGATTATTTGTTTGCTCTCAACGGACGGATATCAGCGAATTACTTCCAGAAACGGTGAGCCGAAGTTAATCGTATCAGCAGACTGATGAAACCGAGCAGATTGTTCGTCACAGAATCAACATGTTATATTGGAAGGCAGTGGAGAAGAAGAAGAAGCAGCAGCAGCATTGATCGGCATAACTTTAGAAAGGAAATAGCAGAGGTGTCAGACGTTATCATCGGATCAGGAGAGTGATCAGTGAAGATTCAATGGCATTAGTTGTCGACGAACGAACCAAGTCAACGTCGCTATTTGGCTCACTGACTGCATCACTGTCATATGCCTATCATCAACGATGTATCATGCATCTCATGTCATTATTTCGCGTTCACTCAAAATACCATTATTTCTATACAACGACGATTGGTCGTCATGGAAATTTTCTTCTGCGAGCACATCTCGTTTTGTGTCACATTCCTTGCGACGCGTTTCCTCGTCGGCATTCGCACAACACATATTTACTTAGCTAACGGTGTAATGCGACGAGCAGAAAATGTTCAAAGTTCCTAATTGGCATTGACATGACCGAGATTGCTGACCCGACATCACTCGTCTTCGTCAACTGTTGCGAAGACGGCATCTAATTATTCGAAGCACTTCCGTTCCGAGTTCCGTTCTCGACCTACGCGTTAGGTATGTCGTTGACGTGCGAACAGCTTTCAGATCCGGTAGTCACGTAAAGTTCTTACATAAATAATCATCGCTCTTCATAGTCCTGACATGATTGTCACAAACGAATCCAGAACGCACTTGCTGGGCACAGATTGGCAATTGAAGCGCGAAGTGGACCAAAATCGGAGACAGACACGTCTTGGACTACACACATTATCCTGCACGTAAGCCACTGATTTAATTACAGACTCAGACAGAGGCACTTTGGTTTGGTCAAACGACAGACCAGGTGACTTTCATTGATTCTTACCTTGTGAAGTAGGACACAGTTGATGACGAAGAGACGGGGAATAGGCGAGTGGATGGCTGAAGTTCGCTGTTTGCTGTTCACCACTCACGCAGGTATCCCACATTGACAATGCGGTAACAACTAGATAGAAATTAACCAACACACGTGCGCCGTTCCTGTTAACCGCTTGGCACCGTGTAACGTGCTGAAACCACGATTTCGAAAGCTCAGCATCAGCATCAACAAAATTTAGACGAATCGATCGCAGTTCGCGCAACTCGAGAGAAGCTGCGACCGGCTTGCAACCTGGAACAGACGCACACAGAGATGAAGCAACACCCGTGAAGGTGCATTTACAAAACACTTCTGTTATTAAAGTCGAGTAAATAAAAATTTAAAATAACATCGCCGCATAATTGATCGCGATTGAGTAAGTGGCAAACTTTCTTGTGAAGTGAGGCGTGATCGAGACGATAAGGTAGATAAAAAAAAGCGTAAAAAGCTGTAAATAGCGAGCCTTACAGTGTATATCGAGTATAATAAGAAGCAGTAACATTGATGTTTAATTTAAATTAGTCACGTCATCTCGAACGAGATTGATAGATAAATCACGTGCAGTAATTTACAAAGGCAGTGAGAAGGGTGCAGGTGCAGTGCTCGTCACACAGACTGAGCTGCAAATTCGTTTCTGACTACACAATTAACCGACCAACGAATAAGATATGCATAACCGTTGCATGACCGAAACCATGACGATACCTACTTACCACTGACTACCACTATTAATTCATATATTATTCGAAAGAATACAACCTACGAGATGACAAACCTACGACAGCAATTTACGTCATCGGCGGTCTTCCTCCTCTGGCAGCTTCTTCCAGAGAACGCAATTTGAATTCGCGCTCTCGTTGCTGGTGATGCTGTTGTTGTCTGAAGGAAACATAGTCCAATAAATTCACTATTAGAGCGGCGACTCTTACCGGAAAAATTCTTCGTGTTGAGGTAGCAAAGGATGACCCATTTGGGCTGTTGCTGCGATGCGCTCTCTCTCCAACAGCAAATGACGCTGAAGCTGTTCGTGATGCAGGGCAAGCCCTTGAACTGATAACTACAATAACAGAAAGCGTGTCAGAAATCAATCAGATAGAAATCAGGCACTCCTCACTTGATGAGCTATCTGGTCATCGAATGGAGGCCTCAGCATGAGTCCGGAACCCGGATGCAAGAGATCACTCCTCGACGGCAACAAACCCGGTTGACGAACACCAGGTGGATACGCAGATGGTGGTAGCAAGGGATGGTTCGAATGAAGAGATGGATCGTGAGGCGGCATTCCCATTGCGGCTGCAGCAGCAGCGGCAGCCACGGAGACGGGGTCGTGTGGGTGAAGATGCAGATGTGTGTGAGCGTGGGCGTGGGTATGCGCGTGTGTGTGCTGTCAAAATTTAATTTAAATTAAATATTCCATGTTTACAACTCCAAACTCACGCGAGCACTTCCATCAAGAAATTCGAAATTAATTACTTGCTCACCATTTGAGTATGCAGATCAGCCCCCGTCACTCCCGCCATTTGAAGGCGCAACATTGGGTCCGTGGCCAACGCCAAACGCTCCTGATGTAGTCGTTCGGCCGACATTTCATGACCGGGGCCCAGTGGGAAACCCAAACGCTCGAGTCTTTCGCGTTCACCAGGCGGATACAAACTGAACGCGGGATGCAAAGGCCCGCTGGTGCTTGTACTCGGTCCCGCTGTACTGACCGGAGGCGCGCCGGGATGGAAACCAGCAAAACGTCTCTGCAATTCGAAGGCCCACTGAGGGTCGAAAGGCCCAGGTGTAGCTGCTCCAGCGGCCATTCGTGTCTTCAGCTCGAATTCCTTCAACTCTCTCTCTCGCTTATCTCTTTCTCTCTCCTCCATCTCCAGACGTTCCCTCGCTGCAGGTCCATACATACCAGAAGCAATTTGGTAGTGCAACAAGGGATCCACAGAGGGATGAGGACCGCCAGCGCCTAGTTGCAAACAACCCATGGACGCGCCCGGTGTCGAACGCGCAAAACTCGGCGAGAAAGCGGTGTGCGGTCGCGCGTATTCGCTTAACTGTCTCAGAGCTGGCGTGTCTTGAAAGCCACTTCGCGGAGTGTGTCGGTCGAAAGGACTCAAGTGGTGCACTGCTTCCAGAGCCGAATGGTTACCAACCATTCCACCTTTCATTTCCAGCGACAATCCTTTCTCTGCCGCAAGTTTCTATGTTGGAAGCAACAGTCTGTTAAAATACGCAATTACAAGACACGCACACGAACCAACCTTTTGTTCCTCTCTTTCTTTTTCAGCTGCCTTTCTTGCACGTTCTTCACGCTTTCGAGCGAGTTGCGAATCCGGAACAGGCTTGAATGTCAGATCTGTTCTTGCACACGAATTGAAATCGCCTCGGTTCCAATGACGCAAAAATCTAAAAGAAAACGCAAGAAAATCATAAGATGCGCGAAAAGTATCACAAGTATTTATGTACTTACATTGCCGACTGACTTCGGTGACATTCACCTGAAGAAAAGAAAAACAATAAAGAGAAACGCCCCCTTATCAAATAAACTCAACTCACTGTCTTCGACTTTCGGCTCTGGGCTCGGACCGCGAGTGGCAACTGCTGGCGGCTCAGCTTCATCTTCTTCCTGGTGACCGTGATGTTCTCCGCGTTCGTGACGATCACCATCTCGAGTGTAATCACTTTTACTCGATTCGTGCCTCGAAGCATGGGAACCAGTCACGGATGAGTGCGAATGTCCACTACCGTGGTGACTCGAACTTTGCGATGGAGTCATTCTGGTCGACTGGGAATCGATGCGACTTGGTTGAGACGTTGATGGCGACTTGGTAGTAGGTGGTTTGCTCGATGGGGGCAAATGAGGCGAATACTGCGAACTATGAAGTGGTGCTGGTGCTGGTGGCGGTGGCGGATAGCCAAGTTGGGGATGTGGTGCAAGACCCCGCGAGGAGAGCCATGGATGACCAAAGTAAGCGGGTGGAACATTTGGTGGTGGTAGCATGTGAGGTGGGGGAGGTGGGAGAGGTGACGAAAGGGCGCCAGAATGATGATGCGGTGGCGCGTACCACGTTGTCGGCGGAAAATGTGCTGTCGAATGGATGTCGCTCTCATTAATGTTCTTCTCTTGTTTGATGGACTTATTTAGAAATAGCGAGAACTGGTCATCTCTCGACCTCAACGGTTCCCTATTGTCGCCTTTCTCACTTAAAGCCTCGCCTCTGACTCTCTTTGGTTTAGGGGTCGATTCATCTCTCAGCGATTGCGGTTCTGCCGACTTGCTCCGACTTTCGCTCTCATCATAACCGCTATTCTGAACACATTCTTGTTTTACTTGCATTACAGGACTGCTGCGTCGATGGTGGGCATCTCTCTGTTGTTCTAGATCATCGTTCACACTCGATGACGGTTTTGCTGTCTTCATATCATGATAATCGTTAACTGCAAGACCTTCCATCGGTCTAATTCGTTGCTCCGGTGTAATACTTCTTGCATGTGCTTCTTCCAATTGCATGAGAACGGGAGGCTGTTCTTCTTTCCTCTCCGGCACAGACTCGGGTAACTTATTGTAGGTCTCATTCTCGTAATTATTGCTTCTGATAATATCTGTTGGTGGTAGTCGCTGTTCTACGCTTGGTAATGATGGCAATACGAACGCAGGTTGTTCCGCTTCACGCGCATCTGCCACTGGCCCCGGTGATTTGTTGCAGGTCTCGTTCTCAAAATGATCACTCTTGACATCATTCATTGCGAGCTTCTGTTCTGGAGGAGTTGAAGGAGGAGCAGGACTGCCGATCGGCAAAGTTGGTGGTGGAATCACACCATGTTCCTCATTCATGCCATGTGTCTTCAATGATTCAAGTTCCAAACTTTCTGCAAACGGCCCTGGTTGATCTTCCGTCATCTTCTCGACACTACTATCAACGAATTCGTCTTTGCATGATTTTTCTTGCACGTTGTTGAGATCCACTTCATCCTCTTCTGATTCTTCCTCTTCACTACCAGAACTCATATCCAAGTAATCGTTGGATGCCGCGTTCCCCTTGAAGACGACTTGAGAACAGGTTGCATTGGCCGGTCGAATGCGCCGTAGGACGTTGTGCCGGCGACGTCGGTGAGGTCGTCTCCCGGTCGCTTGTGGTGTTTTCTTCCACAGATAATAGAACTCAACTAAATCGGCCTAAAGAGATAAACAAATATGCCGATTAGTATTCACAGCTGCTGATTGTACAAGAAGCTTGGTCTAACGATAAGAAGTTACATCTGGCACGAGCGTGCTCAGGCTGAAAATCGCTTATCATGATCTCAGTCGTTTTCTTACAGCTGACCGGAATCGCTACGATCACAGACGCACAGGAACAGCTACAGTCTGCCTGTGTGTGTTTGCACAGATATAGGCATGCAATTTATGTGTTTACATTGTAGTGATAAATCACACGCGACGAACCACATACCGTCTCTTTGTGAGATAGCAGCTCTTTTCGAATTTTGAAGAAGTTCTTCCCATACTGTCTTAATCCTTTGACGAATCGCTTCTACAAGTCGGCAATGATAATGTAATAATAACAATAAAATCTCAACTAATGCACTGACCTGTTCCTCTTCAGTCCATTTCTTGTCGATGCCTTTGGGAATCGGGTTCTTGACGAGCGCTTGCAGAGCTTTCCCGGTATCGTAATTACAGTTGTGCAACTAAAGAACAGAAGAGCAGAAAACTGGATTAGCGGTGCTGAAGACATGACCAGTCGACAAGACATTTACCAATTCGAGTGCATTGATGGTGGTGTCGTCTCGACTGGCTGCTAGACAGCCGTCCTCGGCTGATCCCCCGTCGCACATTCCGGCAAACGCGGCCATGCTCCGGGCAGCGCGCAGGTACATCATCAGGTCGCAGTCCGGCACGCCGGGTGACCATCTCAGTTCTTCGAGCACCGAGCACTTCTCTGGCATCTCTTCTGGTGTCACGTTCGGCTGCCACTGAGGGAGACGCGCTTGGTGGCTCGGTCCCACCCTGATCTCGCCCTGTGCCGACGACGCCAGCCTGCAAATTCAGGCAAATTAACTGATCAACTATCCATTTCTGTAATCAGGATTTAAGCGATGGCGGCACGAATCGCATGGATCCATTCAGTTTTCATTGCAATTCTCAACAATTTCTGCACGGTGGTGCCATATTAACAGAGGTAAGAAAATAGTTAAAATTTGAGAGACAGTTACTTGAGTAAGTAAATTGATAAAAGACCGTCAGTGGTCATGTGTGTGCGATGCAATGAAAATCGTGAATTGACTCGACAATGTCGATGACATACCTACGAGATGCGATCGATGACCGAACAAAATCACGTTACTGGTGGTGCTCTGGTGCAAGGCTAACACACAAACTCAACACGCCAGATAACGGTCCACGACCACACAGTCACTTATCTCTTCGGAGTCACCTCGTGGCCAAACTGGCCGGACATCAGTGGCAGTAACACACTAACTTTAATTACCATGATTGTTATGCCATCGACATTTGCACAATTAGCAGTTCGACTCGCGTCCGATGCGTGGTGCGCAGGGAGAAGTGAATCGACCAATAAACGTTGGCGCGCGAATACGACAAACACAAATCGACTCGCTTACACGCTTTCAGCACGACACCGATTTACGCGACCGGGGATCTGCTCTGGCTGTCATTCGCATGGACAGAGTGCCAAACAAGTTATACACTCTTTCACGCCTCACGACGCTGACAAATTCATCCGACAACCGAGAAGAGCTGTGCTCACCAACATTTATCACCCGGCTAAGCAAGACCTCCTCAATCAGGGGCTCATCTTGTGGTTCCCCAAAACGAATAGTTACACGTTCATGGATCTAATGCTGTGATCTCAGTGATCTTGTCTGCGCTCGGACAGTTGAAGGATTTCCGACCGGCTGAACCTGGCGAGCTGACGAAACGTACATTTCTTAATGGCAAAATCGATTTAACTGCTGCTGAGGGCATCGCCGACTTGATATCGGTGCGAACAGATACGCAGAGGAAGCGGGCATTGGGCGCAGTTGGCGGGAAGACGAAAGAGCAACGTGATGAGTGGACACGACGACTGATCAGGTTGACAGCGCATTTCGAGGCCAACATCGATTTTGGTGAAGATGAACTTATTGAAGACGAGGTTGTGGCAAATGTTGTGCAACAAATGACTGAACTTCGTCATGAGATGGGCGATTATTTGAAGAGTTGTTTGAGTAAAAGTGAACTGATCAAGAATGGCCTCGAAGTTGCGATCGTGGGCGAGCCGAACGTTGGCAAGAGCACTACACCAGTCATTGTTAGAGACCTGTTCTTATTGCGGCATTTTTCGGCCCGATATTGCGGCAAATTGCGGTAAATTACGGCAAATATTGCGGCATTTTGCGTTATTTAAAAATTATTTTCGCGACTATGGGTACTTTCACTTCCTCATCTGAATTCTTAATGAATTTTACTTAGATTTTACCCGCGTTGAAGCAGAGAAAGATGAAATTATTCATGTTTTAAACTTTTAGGTTGCGTCTTTTGTCTGTGAGAATGTTAGTCGCGCAGCTAAACTCGCTCAACTTCGGATGACGATACGGGAATGGAAATGCGATGAATAGTTGCTAATATCTGAAACTTCTCCAAACGCTTTGCCCAATATTTGAATACATCAAACTTCTCCTTGCACTCATCATTCTCGAATAACAGGATCACATCGAGTTTGTATACGCATAAAAGTCGCGGTTCAGCGCCGCTTTCATGTCAATATCTCTCGACTCCAGTAGGTTTTCAATCACATGAAGACCAAAAAGTGGACACAATTCAATCGTTAGAGAATTGAAG
>JAGGCA010004376.1:159637-190771 GCA_022876805.1 Osperalycus tenerphagus | reverse complement strand
CCCCCCCCCCTAATATTTTTGCGTGCTTTTCACGTTTGTACACATTCGACGACTTAAGATTAGACCTCCAAAATTATTGACCTCGTTAGAATTGAAATATGAAAGAATTATGATGGTGTTGTCTCTTTGACATGTTGCGGCCTCATTCCAATTGTTAAATCACGGATCGCAACTATCTATTTTCGACTTCATACAATCTACCTTTCAGACTAATATCAGACTAATCAGATGTTATACTTATTTAATTATATACTTGTCGAGCCAAATGTAAAGGTGGTTCCTATTGCCAAACGTTATCGAACTTATTGTGTTTAATAAACCGATATACTGTTGAAATTTTCTCGTGTCATCTGTTTAGGGAGTTTCTTCCCATATTGATGGCAAAGGACAGTGAGTAAGAGACGTGACCATTATTGCTTCCAACACATGTTCATTGGATTTGATTTTCATAATTAAATTTGTCAAGCAATTGAAAAAGGTGGCAGCTATCATTAATATGTGCCATCGTAACTTCGTTGTACCTTACATGATGGCTGCAGAATTATCTGAAAATCGATCAGGCAGCAAGCATCCTTCCTTTGTCAGTACTACTAGAAGCGTGAAATGAGGAGATATCTGCGATCTGCGTTCACATAAATTCTGTTTACTTTCATCAGTTCTCGTGTCTGGTCGAGGTCCTTATTTGCATGCGCTTCGCAGACAGACAAAAACGAAATAATGTAAACAATTTTTAGTTATTTAAATTTGGCGCTGTCCACCACTTGGCGCTCGGACTTCGTATTGACCTAGCCGCGCGGTCAGCTAATTGAGACAGGACAGTCTCGTAAATTATCACCATTAAGCCGCCCCTTGCGTCATCATTATGTACTCCCTGGTGAAGAGCAGCCACCCGTCCACCGCCATCGAGCACAGTCTCTACTGTCAGTTCTACAACAGACAAAATCGCAACTTGGTCACCGCGGGTGGCAATCAGCTGAAAGTGTTCCGGTTGGCCGCCCAATACGACCAGCAGGATGACACATCGTCAGCAGCAGGGCAGCAGAAGGTGCGTCTCGAGTGTCTGCAGACGTTCTCCTTCTTCGGCAACATCTCCTCGCTGCAATCCGTTCGATTGAGTGGCTCGAATCGCGATGCGCTCCTACTCAGTTTTCCCGACGCCAAACTGTCGATCGTTGAGTATGACTCCAATACTCACGACTTGAAGACTCTGTCGCTGCATTATTTCGAAGATGAGGAGATGAATTGCGGCTACTCGGCGCTCTCGCACGAAGCGCCCATCGTCAGAGTAGATCCTGATGGTCGGTGCGCCGCGACACTGGTCTACAACAAGAATGTCGTTATTTTACCGTTTAGAAGAGACGTGTCGTCGGATGATAGTGGGGCTTCGGTTCTACCAGCTCTTGAATCTGGAATAACACCACCACTTGTGGGCAAGTCTCCAGTCTTGGCGTCATACAAGCTCGACTTGAACGAAGAACAGTACGGAGAGAAGATCTGCAACATCATCGACTTGCAGTTTCTGCAAGGTTATTACGAGCCTACGCTGCTCATACTTTACGAACCTGTACGAACTTGGTCAGGAAGAATTGCCGTTCGACAAGACACTTGCTCGATGGTCGCACTCTCGCTGAACATCCACCAGAAAGTGCATCCCATCATTTGGTCAGGTGTGTCCGAATTTTCTCCTTATTGACTTATCTAGGGCCATATATAAACATAGTTTCTCTCTTCCATTTTGACAGTTAATCATCTCCCGTACGACTGCTTTCAAGCGCTTTCTGTTCCGAAACCAGTTGGCGGGGTGCTGATATTCGGCGTAAATGAGTTGATCTACTTAAACCAAAGCGTTCCGCCTTATGGTGTAGCTCTCAATGGTTTTACTGATGGCTGCACTTCGTTTCCGCTCAGGACTCAAGATAACGTTAAGTTGAGTCTGGATTGCTGTCAGGCGGGCTTCATTAGCAACGACAAGCTTGTCATCAGTTTAAAGACAGGGGAACTTTACGTTGTAACCTTGTTCAACGATGGCATGCGATGCATACGCAGTTTCAGTTTCGACAGAGCTGCGTCTAGCGTTCTGACCAGTTGTATGGTTCCGTGTGAGGATGGATATCTATTTCTGGGTTCACGATTAGGAAATTCACTCTTGCTGAGATACGTTGAGAAGGCGATTGATTTTAATGCACCCGATCAACTGGACGGCGAGACAGTTAAGGAGGAACATGCTGAGCAAGAAGCAGAAAACGAGCAGGTAGAATGCGAAGCTGCCTCTGAAACAAGTATCGAGGTTGAAAGCGATGCAAGAAGACCAAGCACAGAAGAGAGCGATGGTTCAGAGCCGCAATTGAAGAGAATCAAGGAAGAGCCTCAAGACGTGGACCAGGATGGAACTAATTCTCATGAACCGAATGATGAGAGCCAGAATAATGATGCCAACATCGGAGAATGGATGGCGGGTGACGTGAGGTTTATTCTGGATCCTGACGAGCTGGAGGTGTACGGAGAGGATTTGAAAGCGGAGAAAGAGAAACAAACACCAACCACCCTACAATTTGAAGTGTGCGATTCGTTAATCAACATCGGCCCATGTGGTCGCACGTGTTATGGCGAACCAGCTTTTCTGGCCGATGAGTTTACCAACAGCACTGACCCTCATGTCGAGTTGGTGACAACTTCTGGTCACGCCAAGAACGGAGCTCTCTGTGTCCTTCAGCGAACTATCCGTCCTCAAATTGTAACCACCTTCGTGCTACGAGGTTGCATTGATATGTGGACCGTCTACGAATCAGCTAAGAAGAATCAGACATCAAATGCGGATGAAATATCACAAGAGAGTGGACAGAAGTCGGATGAGAAAGAAAAGGAAGAAAGTAGTACTGGTGGTGGCACGAAACGTCACGCATTTCTTATTCTGAGTCGAGAAGATTCAACCATGATTTTGCAGACCGGACAGGAAATAAACGAGTTAGATCACAGTGGTTTCAGCAGTCAAACACGGACAGTATTCGCCGGCAATCTGGGTGACAATGAATACATTCTCCAAGTATCGCCTATGGGAGCACGTTTGTTGGATGGAACTCGCCAACTGCAACACATTCCCATGTCGGTGGTTGATGTCGATTCTCCGATTGTGTCCGCTTCTCTGGCCGATCCTTACGCTATTCTTCTCAGTGAAAGTGGTGTTGTGATTCAATTGTTTCTGAATAATGATGAGGAAAATTCAGAAGCAAGATTAGTTGTTTCCAAACCGCAACTATCCACTTCAAAGTCGAAAATAGTCACGCTCTGCCTATACAAGGATGTGAGCGGCGTGTTCACGATAGAGAGTCAACATGTTCATATGTCAGACGGAGATGGTAACAGAGACTCGGGCATAGTTCACGTTGCGAATGAGATATCATCGATTGCAGCTGCGACTGTCGATGAAGAAGATGAGCTTCTCTATGGCGAGTCCAGTGTGGCAGCGGTCGTCGATTATGAATCAAAACCGTCAACGAGCGATGGCATGGAAGCGAAGAGTGACGAGAAGCCGGCATCGGGAATACATGAAGTCAAGACGTTTGAACCGACGTATTGGCTTTTCGTCGTCCGCGAAAATGGAATTCTAGAGATCTACAGTGTGCCTGAATTCAGGCTTGTTTATTTGGTGAAGAACTTCCCAATGGGTCCGAAAGTATTGGTTGACAGCGTGCAATTAACAGATCGCAGTGGCGCGCAACCAGTTCAACAGGAAACCAGCTTAAACTTGCCGATTGCCAATGAAATTCTGGTTGCTGGGATGGGTGTAAAGCGCTCGAGACCGATGTTGTTTGCTCGATTCGAAAATGAATTGATGGTTTACGAAGCATTTAGTTATTACGACACGCAAGTCGAGAGTCACCTCAAGTTACGCTTCCGGAAGCATACGAACGTCAACGTATTTGTCTCGGAAGTGAGAGCGAGCAAAGACTCTCGAGAAGAAGAAACAGATGTCGAGTCACCGAAGTCTCCGGCGAATGAAAAATGGCTCCGAACGTTCGACGATATTTCAGGATATTCGGGAGTTTTCCTTTGCGGGCCGCATCCCCACTGGTTCCTGATGACGTATCGAGGTATTCTGCGGGTGCACGAAATGAATGTTGATGGACCAGTGGTTTGTTTCGCCACATTCAACAACGTCAATTGTCCGAATGGATTTCTTTATTTCACAAAGCGCGACGAATTGCGAGTCTCAGTGTTGCCGACACATTTAACTTATGATGCGCCGTGGCCAGTGAGAAAAGTTCCTCTCCGCTGTACGGCACATTTCGTCAAGTACCACGTTGAGAGCAAAATTTACTGCGTGGTGACCAGCAATCTTGAAGTCTATGATAAGATTGTTCGTATTGGTGGCGATGAAAAAGACTACGAAATGCTCGAAAGAGACAATCGGTATATTTATCCACAAACGGAACAATTTCAACTGCAACTCTTTTCGCCCGTGAGCTGGGAAATGATTCCGGGAACAAAAATTGATCTCGATGAATGGGAACACGTTACCTGTCTCAAAAACGTAATGCTGGCTTCTGAAGGGACGCATAGCGGCCTGAAGGTAAGAATTTATTGCCTTGCCCATTGAATGCATGGATTATGATGATTAACTGTTTCTATTGCTCTCCATTCATGAAGGGTTACATTGCTATGAGCACGAATTATTGCTACGGCGAAGATGTCACTAACCGAGGACGAATTTGGATTGTCGATATTATCGATGTAGTGCCGGAACCTGGCATGCCGCTGACCAGAAGCAAGATGAAAATTGTTTACTGCAAGGAGCAGAAGGGACCTGTCACGACCCTGTGTCAAGTGTGCGGATATTTGTTGAGCGCCATCGGACAGAAGATTTACATCTGGCAGCTGAAAGAGGGCCAACTGGTCGGTGTCGCTTTCATTGACACTCAAATTTACATTCATTCCGCCATTACCATAAAAAATCTGATTCTTATCGCCGACGTGTGCAAGTCGATATCGCTGTTGCGGTATCAGCAAGAAACGCGAACTTTGTCTCTAGTGAGCAAAGATACGCGACCGATGGAAGTGTACGCGTGCGATTACGTCATCGACAATTCATCTCTGTGTTTCGTAGTGTCCGACGTCGAGAAGAACATCATTATATATGCGTATCAACCAGAGATGAGAGAGAGTCTCGGAGGAACGCGACTGTTGAGACGAGCCGATTTTCATCTCGGTGCTCACGTCAACACATTCTTCCGGTTGCGATGTAAATTGCCGTGGCCAGATATCTGTGATCAACGTCAGAAACAGCTCATTCAAAGCAAGCACATCACCATGTTTGCCACTCTCGATGGAGGCCTGGGTTATATATTGCCTGTCAGCGAGAAGACTTACAGACGATTGTTTATGTTGCAAAATGTTTTGACGACATCAATTCAACACGCCGCGGGATTGAATCCGAAAGCGTGGCGATTCGTGAAGCACGAAAGACGAGAGCTCGCCAACCCGATTAAGAACGTTTTGGATGGTGACCTGCTGTGGAAATATTTGACGTTGACCATGAGTGAGAAGGCTGAGGTCTCAAAGAGAATCGGGACTTCCACTGAACAGGTGAGAACAGACCGTGAGCTGGCTGTTAATGCGTCAACTAACGATAAGTGTGTGCTTTTCTTCCAGATAATTGACGATCTTCATGAAATCGATCGGCTGACTGCATATTTCTGAAAGATTTCTAACGATAGTGTAAATTCAACGAACTGTAGTGAAACGCGATTAAAGAACTTTTCGATACCGAAGTTTTGACGGTGAGCATTCGCGTCTGGCTGCCGGTGTCAAAACTTTTTATTGCACTGCGTGATGTGAGAGCACTACCAATTTGAATAAGAACATGATTGATTGATTGATTGGGAACAAGAACAGAACAGCAGATGTTTGAGATAAGTACAATTCGTATAATTCTCTATTTGCGGAGTATATGCTTCATTTGTCTATTCTGATACTGAATCGTATCCTCGGCCCTCTCCGTCTTCCCGGTAATCCGATCGAGCATGTCGTTCTGCTCCTCGATCTCATCGCCCAAACCGACAGCTAACTGCTTCAGGCGACCAAGACCCAGACCTAATTCAGATAAATTCGTATCGAGCTGCTTCTCCACATGCACTGATCTCTTTGCATATGATGAAACCGAGTCGCTGCTAATTGGCTGCTTCTTGAAGTGATCGGTTTCATCATCATCGTCGAACCCGAATCCGGAAGTGTTTATGCCTCGCGCACTCAGGGCCGGATGATTGGCGGCCGAGTTCTTTTCACCGTCGGCTTGCAGCTTCTCAATCGTATCCGCCAAGGCACTTCGAGACTGAGTTGCAGGTCGCGATGCGATGTTCGCACCTTTCTGTGGTAGTTGCGGAGCCTGGTCGCTGGGTCGCGAAAAGTAGTTCTTAATGCCACCGAATATGGACTTCATCGAGTTCAGGTGTTTCTGACTGACTCGCATCGTGGAATTGATATTGTCCAGATTCTCCTCGACGTTGTTGAGCTTCTCGCGCTGGCTGACCAGATCTTCGGCTGTCGCCAGACCAGTCTTCTCGGTCTCGTACATCAGTCCCAGGCTAACCTTCGAGCTCTGCAATGTTCTCTCCTCAATCTGGCGCCGCTCCTCGAACAACAACTGCCTCTTCCGTTGCCAATCTTCATTCTGCTTGTCATCGCCGAGCAGGTATCCCTTTGATCCTTGTTGCGGATGCGACAGGAATGTTAGATCGTCGACATCGTCGTTGAGGTCATCATAGAACGGTCTCGAACCAGATGCCGACGAGTGGACACCATTGCGACTCGACATAATCGACGAGCAACCCTCGACGTTCGATGTCTGAGGCGGGTGAGGAGTCTTGAGTGAAGAGGGCGAAATGTGTGAGACAATTCGAAGAAGTTGGTGAAGATGGAATGATGGAGATAATGAAAATCGCGTCGCTCGATATTGGGATTCGACGTCACTCGAATGAGTCGATTGCCACCCACCTCACGTGACACGACGACGCGCGACCATCGCCCGTCGCCCGTCGCTCATCGTCGCCATTCGACCGAACATTCTTCTTTCTGTTTCTGTTTCTGCTTCTGCTTTCTCTATTATTTCATTCCCTCTCACCACGTTCCGGTAAGTAGTTTGATCATGTTGACATGCTTCTCGTGCCATTCGAGCCGCAGATGCAGAATTCGCTGTCTCAGGCCTGCCATCTCCGTTGCCATTGCCATTGCGTTCGAGTGCCTTCTAAAAATAACTCCTGCATCTGCCACATTAGCTGTGGCATTCGTCTGCCGTCTCTGTCGAATAGCATTTAACATAAATTCCATGTCTATGTTCGTGCAGGTTGTCTCACTCATCGTCTCACCAGTTATTACATCGCACCTCCTGCGTTGATCATTATAACGAACACGCGTCTTCAATCCTCTCTGATCCACCGCTACCACTGCCGCACCATTATGTCTTTACCTGCCAAACTTGCGTCCCTTCGGAAACCGCGCTTGTCTCAGGAATCGGTCGACTGCGAGTCCCAGACGGCATCTGGACATCAAGCTGATGACAACTCGTCACTGCCAAGCGGCTGCAGCTCGTCTGATGTTCAACGTGTGTGCCCAGCGACTAATCATTGAATGTCAGTCAATATATGACGCTTATTCCAGGCCTGATCAAGCTCTTGGAAACTCTCGAGTTGACCGTCACGAATGGCAATTTCGACGCGCAAACGGCCATACTCATTCGCCAACTTTGCGAAGGGCTCAAGTCGATCGGGAGTTATCTGGAACAGACTTCATTCAAGAGCCAGCTGGACCTGTATTTCAACAGTCTGCGCAACACGGTGCGAGACAAGCGTCTTGATGCCTTGTCAAGAACTCGCCTCCTGGAGGTCATCGAGCTGCGCGTTGGGAAGTGGCTCTTGTCGAAAGAGATGGTCGACTACTACAAGCGCAAGTTCGCCGAACTCGAAGGTGGTGCTGCTAATCTGAACCTGCTGTCGCCATCGACTCACACTGTCGCTTCCACTCATGGACACGCTCTCAGTGCCAACGAAGTACTCAAGTCATCGGGCAAATTCTCCAAACCGACCAAAGTGCCTGGGAAGAGCTTCCTCAAAGATGAAGTCGTCATACGCAATGCTGATTCTGGCAAAGGTAAGTGGTGAACCTGTGATCACGTTACCATTCTCTGTTTCTTTCATTTGGCGATCTCGCTTTCGCTCCGAATCGATTCGAAAGTAATGGGAATCAAGGGACGACGCGTGCACTTAATTGAGGAGATGAGCGACACGGTCATCTCTTTTCAACGAGGTCTGCCTTTCGATCTCGATGTTGTCTCGCATGTCGCCTGATTGCAGCGAAGCGTTTCGAATTTGCTAGCTATGTCAGCTGATATTCAAACACAATGAGTTCGCTACCTACTATGCATTAACTTCAACTAACATTTGTCTGCTTTGGTAGTGCATACATGATTACATGATTACATGATTTAGAATATGTGATTTAATTCTACAGTAATTAGTTAATTGCATGAATTAATCTTTGTCCGTCCCTATCTGACAGTCAATGCTGGCGCCAAAGAAAGGCTGGTCCAGATCACTGGTCCGAAAGAAGATGCAATAGAACAGGCCAAGGTTCTGATTGAAGATACGATCAGACGCAATGCATCACCGGTGCCATTGGACAACAAGAATCTGGATCAAGAGTCATCAACATCAGCGAGCTGCTCGTCGCTTAACTTGCTTCCACTAACACAGAACGCCTCCTCACCTGCCCTGTCGAGCGCTATCCTAACAGCTACCACCGACATCCCATTAACTCGATCTCACTCAGCTATTTATAAAGATGCCACCGCGCTTAGAATCGATGACGGCACGTTCTCGCTGGCCATCACCGTTGGACGCGACACTTTACTGCTATCTTCGTCCAACAAGGATCTCGTTTACCAGGCCCGGGACATCATCAGTGGTCGCTTGAGCCAGACGACAGATAATTCAGAAAGTGAGAGCAGTAGCGAAAGACCTCCTAATGGTAATGTTAGTAACGGCGACGTCGTTACTCTGGAGCAGCGGGACCTGGCATCTGCGCTGGCACGTCCACCACATCAACCGTCACCGACAGGAAGTTCCGACGATAACGACAACACTATGCGTGTTGGAATCGGTCGCGGTGCACTGGGCCGTGTCATTATGAAGATGCTATCCACAGATTCAGTTCCTCAACTCAGTGCTTCATTTGGCTTTCCGCCTCCCGTCCAGCGATCAGTCTCACAGGGAAGTGTTGTGCCTCCTGGCCGATCTTGTATGCGATTCTTTGGCGCTGACTCCAGCGACATCACTGCCACCGATGATGCCAACAGTCATTCGGTCAGTGTTCCTGATGGCGGTGACTCGAATGCGTCAGCTCGCACGAACACCGCGACCTTGGTGATCAGATACGGCCGCGATTTCCTCCTGAGCTGTGCCAATTCACCGTTGAGCAAATGCCAGCCAATACAGTACGCCGACATGCTGTCGAACGTGCCTGCGATCATCCGGTTCAAGATGGATGACGAAAGTTGAATGAAGAATGCCTTCCGCCATTTGCTATCGTACTCCATACGTGTCAATTTTACTTGTAGTTATCACGTTTTCACTTGGAAGCCAAACTCGGCATTTACATAAATTTCTCTCGAAATTATTTCTGACACTGAAGAAACTAACCATCTGAGCCTCACGAATGCACGCATTTTATTACGTTGACACGTTACACAGATCTGTTGCGTCTGCATCGGCTATACGATTTAATTTACGAATAAAACAACGAGAATGGAACGAATTTCTCGTCACCATCGTATCTTTGACCCCTCGTCCTCGCCCGCCTAGCAAGCTCTTCACCGTAGTAGTCTTTTAGTTGAGTTTCATGTCTGGCAAGAAGTATTTTCGTAACTCGCGATTCAGGTTAGCGATCTCGTCATCGTCTTTCTCCATCTCCTTGACGGCCAACGTGAACTGAATGAGTCCTTCGCCGTTGCGCGCGAAACCGTAATTGGAGGCGACGTTGATCAGAATCTGCACAAGCAAATTTTTATTCATGTCAACGCTCGTCACTGGTACCCAATTGATGTAATTGATGTCGTACCTGCGTAGCGATGGGGAACACGTGTTGCATGTGTTGGACCATCTCCAGTTGTCGACCGAACGGATTCTGGTTGGTTGTTCTTCTGGCTTGCTCCATTTGCGCGACGTTGTGCGGGTCGTTCAACGCATCGATCGCGTCCCGTAACGCTCTTTTCGCTCGCGGAAGTGTCAAATATGATGTCGACCCGTTTTCGGCGTGCTCAGTAGCCGTTGCCATCATTCTACATTGGAATTCCTGATGATGAGTTGATTCGTAATGCCTCGCTGATTAGAAAGCCGACACGATTTGTGGTTAGTTTGGTGTCGTCCAGGCGGCGCTCGTGGCACGCATTTCGTTTTCCAATCGAGTCAGTCGCATGTTCGTCGATGGTCCACTATTTCGGGACTCTTTTAATCGACTAACATGTCTCATTTACGCGAATTCAAGTTCGACGGCGATCGACCGGGGCGCATCGTCAAGTGGAAGATGAAGAGTGGTGCCCGCATGACGCAAGGCTCGCTCCTCTTCTTGTATCGAGATGTCCAAGACCAGCCAACGAATGGCGGGAGCGAGAAGAAGTTCAAGTCATCTGTGGTCGGCAATGTGGTCGAGTTGATTAAACGAGAGAACGACATCGTGCGATGTGGTGATCCTGTTCTTCGGTACCAGTCGTGCCTGCACACGACGGTGATGAAGGATCTGTGCGCCGAGTGCGGTGCTGATCTACGCCAGCTGCAACACGTCGACCATCAACGCATCTCGTCGGCCGCTTCCGTCTCCATGATTCATGCCGTGCCTGAATTGCGAGTCAGTCAGGAACATGCCGAGCAGTTGGGTAGGGCTGACGAAGAGCGGTTGCTTGCTGATCGCAAACTGGTGCTGTTGGTCGACTTGGATCAAACCATCATTCACACAACCAACGAGCCCGTCTCTGCAGACGTCAAAGATGTCCACCATTTTCAGCTGTGGAAATCGCCGTTTTCTCCTTTATATCACACCAAATTGCGACCTCATATCTTCGAATTTCTCGAACACGTGTCGGAAATGTACGAGCTACACATCTGCACGTTCGGAGCTCGAATGTACGCGCACAAAATCGCATCGCTGCTCGATCCTGGTAGCAAGAAGTTTTTCGCTCATCGGATTTTGTCACGCGACGAGTGCTTCGATCCGACATCGAAAACCGGTAACATGAAGGCTCTCTTTCCGTGCGGCGATTCCATGGTGTGTATCATCGATGATCGAGAAGATGTATGGAAATTCGCCCAGAATTTGGTCACCGTTAAGCCGTACGTTTATTTTCGCAATACGGGCGATATAAATTCACCATTCAAGCCAAAGGATGCTTGTTTATTCGCGAATACGGATTCGAGTGCTGGAAGAGATGTGTCTGAAAAACAGCAGCCGGCAGATAAAAGTGAGTGTGAAGAGAAAGGCAACCGACAGCAAACAAGCACAGAGAAGATTGGTGACCCGGAGGAGAAGATGGATGTGAAGCTTGATGATTCGAGTACCGAAAGTTCTGAAACTTCTCGCAAAAGCGAGTTTGTGCAAGATGTCGATTCAGCGAATAGCAAGAAGAAAGAGGAATGTAAAGAGAGCAACGATGATTCGAGAGGAACTGCTCAGCAGATAGAAAAGATCAATGTGGATGCCAAACAAGATGAGTCTAGTACTGAAATTTCTGAATGCAAGACTGACACTGTTCAAGGTGCTGGAGCAGTGACGAGCGAAGAGTCGAAGGACAGCAGGGCAAGTGACGAGAGCAAGGAATCCAAAGAAGAGGAAGAATCTGCACATGATAAAACAGATACAGCAGAGGACATCGATGACTACCTGTTGTATTTGGAGGATATTCTGCGAAGAATCTATACCGAATTCTACAATGAATATGACGAAAAGAAGAAGTATAGTGAAGAAGAAGAGCAAATCAAGCTACCCGATCTCAAAGAAGTCATCCCAAGAGTGAAGAGACGCGTATTGAAAGGTGTCAACTTGGTATTCAGTGGAGTGGTTCCGACGAACACGATACCAGAAAAGCACAGGCTGTGGCTATTAGCGAAGGCTTTTGGCGCTAACATTACCAATCATGTCATCTTGGACGGATCACCGTTGGAACGAACAACGCACGTCGTCGCTGCAAAACTGGGAACTCTGAAGGTTAACAAAGCAATCAAATCGCGAAAGATATGGGTAGTGAATCCAATGTGGTTGTACAACTGTGTCGAGCGATGGGAGAAAGTAGATGAGAAACTGTTCCCACTAGAGAAAGATGACGATTTTACGAATGTCAACAAGCGAAGAAGCAAAGTGTCGGCGGCACAGGAAGCATTTCTGAGCTCCGTTAACATACCTTCCACGAGCGCAGCTTCCGAAACGGTAAATGTTGAACAAATAATTCCCATTTACGACCCGGTCACAGGCAAACGAGTTCGACCTTCGACTTCTGCACGAGACGCCGATGTGAAGAAACAGGTAGAGAATGATGTCGAATCTCCCGACGTTAAGCCACACAGCATGCTCGAATACAGTCCGTTGTCTGCGTTTTCCGCAAGTGATCTCCGTTCGATGGACAAGGAAGTCGATGATGCCTGCTCGGAAGGCGATGAACTCAGCACGGGTAACACGGACAGCGAGTCGGACGATGATAATGGTAATGGTCTTCTTTCCACGAAGAAGAGACGTCTCGAAGAGTCATCGAGCGAAGATAGTCTAAGTGGCGAGTATCCGAAGGGGTGGTCGAAGAGACATTGTCAGAAACGAGTTCGCTTAAATGATGAATCGACCATGGAAGATGTGAATGATTCTTCGCAAGATTCGTATCTCAAAGCCAAAGGCAACAACTCTTCGGATGATGATGAGTTTGATGAGTCGACTGGTTCCGTTGACGAAGAACTGGCGGCAGCCGTCGAGAGAGAATTTCTTAGCTGATTTCATGCATACAATGCTGCAGGTACATACATCTGTATAGATGTCATACATAGATATTAATATGTTACTCACTTCGCGTTCGCACATTTCCTCAGCTGCATGTAACATGAAATAGATGTAAGAGTGTCTTAGGACTAGTATTTTTCAGATGAAAATAACACACTGACATTTATTGATAGAATCGATTGCGTTGATTGCGTTGTTGCAGAGAATGAAGCGCTTGCCGTGAGTATCGAATACATTTTTTTCATTGCATTGTAAAGCATAAAATTAAGTTCGCCAATACTTTAAAAATCGAGTAAAAGCCAGGTGATGACGCTAAAAAAGTCGTGGCGCTAAATCCTGAAATTAAGAGCAAAATGAATGAATGGCGTTGGCCGGAGTCTGGAAATCGTAAATGACTTGCACGAGGACCAATCCGAATATGAAGACTCCCGAGATGATCAATATAAATGCAAGACAGTAGAGAAGGTAGCTGATCGTCTCTTGGAATTCGGGATCTTGTCGATTGACCAGTGAAATGAGGCACAGACCAGGAAATACGAACACGTTCGCAGATGCCAGTGAGCCGAGAACCTCGATCGCGACGCCGATGTTCGGTGTGAATAGTGCAAGGATTAGGGTGGTGAAGAACCAGACGGTTGTGATGATGACACGACGTCGCCACTCGCCTTTCATGAATTCTTGGGTCGATATCTTGGTGAATTCGGCATACAACCCATCGAGCGCACCTCTTAATTGACAAGAGTGATGATTACGCGTCATCGTAACGTGCGAGTAATTACTACTAACTGCTTACCGTCCACAGAGTGTAAGTGGCGGATAAGTCGTTACCATCTTGACAATGAGCGCTATGATTCCTATGACCACGATTGGGTCTTTCGCATTGTAGAGCTGTATAACATCGGGCGCGACCAACGAGCCAAAGGTCATGTAGCCGAAAGTACCGGCGAGGCAGTACAGCACGAAGAGAAGGCCATATCCTGCAAAAATACCGAAAAGACGTTCACCAACGACCTTATGTGCACGATGGAAACTCATAGGAAATTAATTGGACGACCGGGGAAGACGTTCGAAGACATGAGTAAGGAAAGAAATAACGGCGTCGGCAATTGTGTGTGGAGTGTCCGTGAAGTGATGATGATGATTTCATGCCAGGTACTACTCTAAAAGAAGTGTTCCCGGAAAACCGTCGACAGTACCAGACACGAAGCCATCATCACCAGCATTACTATCACAAAGATTACATTTACGTGATGCCATCCTAACGAGCTTTGCGAGACGGCTTTGCGATCACTTGTCGTATACTTTAATCGTGTTGATCGAGTGATCGATTTATTGGTTGCCGATCAAGAGTGTTTTTCTCATTGCGGCAGTTGGCCAAAATTATGCTTTTCACTCGTGTACGTGTCGATTATTCACAGTTTGACTGCTCTGAAACATTGCTATTTCCTTACTTACCGAAGGTGGTCGCTTTGACGAAACTTAATATCTTGCGGTCGCTCATACAAGCGTAAACTGGGACAACGACTTCGTGTGTCTGCAAAGAGTAACGTGGCAGTCAATTCAGATTCACATAGAATTACGTAGCTCTTCCACTCAACCTGGTAAGCGAAACACATCACAGGAATAACGGCGAACACATTGATGATGCTGCTTGGCGTCTCTTTCACTGGTCCTTTCTGGACTTCGTCGAGCACAAAGTATTCGTACACCGTAAGGAAGACCACATAAAGCATGGCAAAAATACCGAAAGTACTGCAAGATTATAAAGATTAGTCGCAGAATGAAAAATCGTCATTTCTGTGCTTGCCTGCAATAGCGCAGGAAGTCGAGACGTTGAGCGTAGCACATCGGAAGAATGAAGACGATGGCTGTGACGGTGATCGTGAAACGACGATCGAAGTACCAGGACGTGCAAAACGAAGACTCAAAAAGCGACGCAAACATCCTGTCATACTGGTCGCCGATTATAATGAGGAAAGTGACACAGATGCCATAACAAGTGAGCATGATGGACATAGCCGAAAGTTGTTGAGCACGTTTGCCGCACATGGATAATAGCACGTCATGGTATGTGTTGTCCCGATTCAAATCCGAACAGTACACCAAGATGATCATCGTGCTTGCCAGCAGAAGCACGAGGAGCTAAAAACATCAGAAACGAAATCGTAATCTTCATGCTAATCGAGTGCATGTTTTCGATTAGTCTTACAAGTTGGATAATTGTCGAAATTAAGATACCACCAACTCGATCATAAGCAGCAGGATAATTGAGAACGCCGGCACCGAGAGCGGAATTTACCAGGATAAAAGCGGCCACTTTCCAGCTGACCCCTATCGAAGTAGAAACGAATAGAAATTAGCACCAAGGAAAGAAGTCCGATTCACTTTGTTTTGCTCGATCGCTATTTGGTGTTGGAGATCTTTCCTCGTACGCAATGAGTTGATCGGTTTGAAAACCGCGCTCGTAGTGAAAAGCGCAAAAACGCATCGAACATCTGATTAGAGCTACGTCGATCGAGTCCGAGTGTTTTGTTTTCAAAAATCGCCAAATATTCTCATTGCAGCCACGCTTGTCTTCCTATAACCATCTTCCTACCGAACACACCGTCATGCTGACTCCGATCTTCGACATGACGCAAGACGCCAACTTTCTCTATGTCAACATTTGGGCGCCTCACGCGCGCATCGCCGATACCGAAGTCGAATTCGACGATTACGAATTCAAGTTCTACTCGAAGCCCTACTACTTGAGGTATAATTAGATTTGCATGCACACGTTCATTGACAATGGTGCCTGAATGTTTACAGATTACACCTGCCCGGCAAAGTGATCGAGAATGGCGACGAAGAAGCTAAATATGTGGACGAGGAAAAGCATTTCTCTATCAAGGTGCCCAAACTGAATCGTGGTGAACATTTCGAAGGATTAGATATGCTCACTAAGTTGTTAGAACCGAGAGGACAAACGACGATTATGAAACCGTTAATCGAGGTCCTCAATCAAGACAATGGAGATGGAGATGAAGGATTGACTCAGAATGATGATGATGATGATTATGATGAATTTGACTGGCACATCGAGCAACGAGTGTGGACCGAAGACGACGATAAAGCGCTCGTCGGCGAGACGTACGGATTCGCAAATCAACAGAGTGGTGTATTTGCGAGATTGAGAGAAGATATCTACGATGTGATCGATCTCCAGGAGCCCGACAGCAAGACGTTCGAGCAGAGACGACAAGAAAGGTTAATGGCAGAGGCGGAGCAGTTTAGCGACCAGCACTATCTGTTCGATTTGTATGACAACGAAGACGCCATTCGCTCTGTCATCGATTTCCGAGCACCGTGGGACGCAATCAGAGACGCGAATGATGTTCAGTTCACCGATTACGACAAATTCAAGCTCAAGAATCTGCCCAATAAGGAATACCTGCTCGACAAATCGGATAAGTACATGTTACTGCTGGGTCTGGTCGACATTCTCTTCGCTTATGCTTATGATGTGCGGACAACCGAAGGAGAGCATTCCTCCGAGTCTGGTTGGACGATCATCAAATTGAGTTCGACGTTATCGTGGTTCGACAATTTCACTACATTAAATGATGTAATTATTGCATCGATGCGTCGCTCTCTTTCGTACCCGCTTTATCGGAATTGGTCGTTATCGCTTCGAGTGCTAGAAGACACTCGCAAGATACTGTCATTGGGTCGCCGATTCGTCGTCAAATGCATGATTGACATTCATAAAACATTGAACGAGAGCGGCGAGTCGCGATACATACTCAACGATCTCTACATAACTGATTACTGTGTTTGGCTCCAGAGCGTGAAACAATCTGGGTTCCAGTCACTGGCGGACGCGATAAGAGGATCGAATATTTCGAAGAAGGACGTCGATTTGGACCTCGACATTCTCGAAACAGCTGCCAGTTCGGCACTGCACGAAGAACAGTTGAATGAATGTCACTCACACTGTGAAGGTATGCGACATGAACCGTGATTTTTTAATGAATGTGTTTGATCGGAACAAGAACTTGGAGTTGGCCGAATGTACACCACACCCAAATCCACATGACATTCGGCCAACTCCAAGTTCTTTTCCCGATCAAACACATTGATCACAAAAATCACGACTCCTCCTATAGAACTGTATGTTATATAGTGACCTCAGTTTCAAAGTTTATGACTTTTGATCGGATTGACACTCGATGTTCAAATGCCGTATGCATCCATCTTAAAGATAGTAGTTTAGGACCATGAAGTCGAAATGTATGGGAAATAACGTTTAATACAAATCCTCGCGAATTAAAATAGTGCCCCATGTACTTGTACTTGTCTTACCTCCACGCACTGCTTCTGTGACTCCTTTTTTGCTGGCTTCTGAACTGGCCGAACTCCGACTCGTGCCCGATAGCGAGGCAAACTTTTTGGTGATTTGCTCGAACAGAGGAGTTCGTTCGTTCTCTTCCCTGATCGTCGCCCATTCCAAGCGATTGCTGCGAGAGAAAGCGAGGCGAGTTAATTAAGTATTAACTATTCAATTAGCAATGCCGTTTCTGACAATCTCGCCGAGTCTTACCTCCGGTTGATGCGAACGGAACCGTGCCGCAATTTATCATTGACATCACTAGAAAGACTCTGCCATGGAATGTATGCTGGAAAATCGATGCTGCTGCTGTAACTGTCATGGAGAAACGAACCTGCGAATGACCAGTGGTCAGTTAGGTTCCGAAAATTCTTTCCGAGGTCTTCCGTATCCTTACCGGACTGCTGTCGCTGATGAACCGAAGAAGACCGGTGATATGATGCTTGCACGGCCGCTGATCCATTGCACTGTTTCTGAGGGTCCTCTACCACAACGTCCATCGTGGGTGATGTGCTCGACCGGCGTTATTAAGAATAAGAGGTGGACAAACGAACACTCGCTGTCCCTGAAATGCTAGCAAACGATGACAGCGACTGTTGACTGAGATATCCGCTAATTCGTCACAAGACTACTGACTAGAACAGCGTTTAGTCAGTTCTCGGTGGAATTTTCGGTGGAGTGGCACAACTTTCTTCGTGATTGCTGGTGCAACAGATACAAAAGCAAAACCAATTCGAACTGGCTCTCGTTCGAGATCTGTAAGCAAGATACGATCGAGCACGTTCTGGATATTCGGCAATATCGATGGGGTATTTCACAGACTCACGATCTGTACTCTGCTTTCTTCATCTAATCAGTTGAGAGAAGAGAGCGAATATTTTTAGATCAGGGTTCAAATAGTGGTGACTTCGAGTCAGAGTGTAGCTTTGTCATCCACACACTCTGGCCTATCGCCAATGATTAAGCGACTTCGACTTAGTGACGTTTCCCGAAGTATCTCGACCGAACCACTCGCAAAACACCCAAGACGAATGATTTTTATATCACCGTTTTCCGCACGGAACTTTTTCCAACTGTTTCGCAATTATGCAACCGGTACTATTTGGTCAGCGGCGCCAGAATTATTCAGGCGTGCAAATGAGAGAATGTCATATCGTTGTTTGTGATCTATCAAAATTCATGCATTCGTCAGATTCGAGCTGTAGAGTTATAAATATAAATATGGTTTCAAATTTGGGAAATGGGCGGAACTCAATTAGGAATTGTGAAATACACAGTCGGGTTGTAGCGTGTCATCTTTCACTACGTGACTAACTCTAACCCAAACAAGAGTTCTGTAGTATGTTGTGGTTGATTAACCGTTGATGCAGTGTCAAGATCATGGTGACAATTCGATGGAGCACACGTACGATTCTTAGCGCGAACGTCTCGTGAATGTTTTGTGAATGGAAATTTTGCCGAATCAACTTTTATCGACTATGTAGGATGTGGTAGCAGTACAACTGCATTTCTTTACTTTAGGTTATTGAACCAGTAGAATTTTATTGAATTTGCTACTATTTGCGATCGACAGCGTATGAAAATTTTTATAGATGAAGTCCATTCAACTTGTCGTGCGCTGCAATCACTTGTGAAGATTGTGGAAAGGTTATCATTACACTTGAGATGCATTCATACTAAACACACACATACACAAAGTGTGAAATATGCGTGTAGATGCGCCACCGTTTCATCATAATTACCATTTTTGCTTCATATTAAGATGTGTATCGTAGTTGTAATTCTTATCCAGATAGCTCGGAAGCAGATCAAAAATTAGCACTTTCGCCGAAATTAAAAAAGCAGGAAAGCAAGTCAAGTGCATGCACCATGTATATAAACTATAAATAAATAAACATATTTATTTAAAATGTTCTTCCTGGGTGACTGAAGATGCTGTAATAAACAAGTTCTTGTTGTTGTTGTTGCAAACTTTCCAGTTCGAAATAACTATGTAAGAAACAAATTGAGCAATGCTGTTTGGTAAATCAGAGAGACAAAAAGTTTATTGTTCTTTACTTTAAAATTGAGTTAGTTTAGACGAATTAGTGAGCTGCCAAACTGGAATGTCGGCTTGTCAACTGTTAAGTAGGTGTCACGCTTGCTACACACGATCTGATCCGATGTCCGATCTCATGTTAATGTTTTGCTTCAGCCCTCGATGATGGACTCGTCATAAATAGCAGAAAGGTCAGCAACAATGTAAAACATGTAAAATGAGACGAAATATCGAAAGTGACTGATTGAAACGGTGAACAATTTACATAGAATTTTATTACAGTCGAAATAGAACCGTTGAGACGAAATATTGAAAGTGGCGCTGAATGCGCGATGCTATCGCCACCAAGCGTCTAAAAGAAGAGTAATATAGAATATCGTTGAAGATCGTTCAATGGAGAAGTGATTGGCGAAGGTGTGGCTGCCACTCGTCGTTGGTTCACGTCGCTCATCAACCGCCGATATGCATTCCGATTTTCATACCGACACTCATCTATTCATGTGATTTGCTCCACTCATTGTGCGCTAATTGCATCGTCCGAGTCCTGATCGTGCGGATGGCGATGGAGAGGCGCTCGCGTCTCGCTCCCGGTCCGGTTTCGGGTGCCGTCGTCTTGCTGCTCACCGTTTGCGTCTTGCTGACCGTTGCCGAAGATGGTGCACCGAACGGCGACGACGATGCGATTTGGCGCTCGCACAATTCGTTGGACGACATTCTCGAGCCAGCCGCGAGTCTGGTCAGGCAGAAGCGAAGCGTGCGGCCGACGAAGAGCTACGAGTACAAGGAGACCGACGGCGCGTCAGAGAGCACGATCGTCTTCCAGTTGGACAAGAAACACGTGGCCGAGGTGTTCAAGATCGAGAGCCCGAACGAATGGGTCACCGTCGATCCAAATGGTGCCGTCAAGGTGAAGAAGGTTTGGGACTACGAGGAGCTCGGCAAAGAGAAGACCATCGATTTCTGGGTGTTTGTCACGGGACCGAATCTTCCTGGTAATGTTGACACCGCTCAGTCATCACTTCGTGTTTTGCAGTGCATTTTTTCCCGTTGTGCAACACTATGCAATGTTTATTATTTCATGTCCGTCTCCGCGATGCAGCCTGCTTGCTGGCAATGCAATTCCCAATCGTAATTCGCATTCCTATCGTAATCTTTATGACGGGCATGCACGGTGGCTTGTCGCGCGTCCGAAATGCCAATTCTGCATTTTTTAAACATTCGATTTTGGTAGACATTTGGTCAACAGCAGCTCTCTAGTTAATCCCGATCACTATGCCAATGCTTTGCTTATAGAAATTCCCAGGCCCGAGCCCGGGCCATTATTTGACAGCTAGATAAGCGCTTCTTAGCTCAGCTCCTTGGGAGTTTCTTTCAAGTACATCTGCGATCACGCCCATCACCGGCGTTTCAATGACCTCCACCTACCTGCTGGAGATCTCTTGCGTGATATATGAATACATGAATCACGCTCTGCAAGTTTGCTTAAGCTGTTGCTTAGCATTAATTGCGGTTTAATCCGAAACCTCAGCATTGCGCATTGCAAGTTACAGAGAAACAGGTTTCCGGCATGAGTGAGTTCTGTTTTCAGTTGAATTACCAATCGCCGTTTCCAGTGCGATGGGAACGAATCGTGCAGAAATCATGACATGCCTATTGTGTAATTCAATTTCTTGTTGTCAGTTCCCTATCGCTCGATTCATTAGCAAGGTGAAACTTCAATTAAGACATGAGAATTTCGCACTATCCTGAGAACATTCGCAACGTTTTTGTTTTGCTTGTCGTTTTTGATCGTACACCACCACCACCACCTTATAAACAATTCTTCTGTTCAATCGTCGCGCGTCGACATTTCTAATTGATTGTAATTAACGAATATCTCTGCTTTGCAGACCCAGAACGTCAACGAATTATTATCCATATCAAAGATGTTAATGACGTAAGTGGCGTGCCTTAATGGGCATCTAATTAACATGGCAAATGCATTTTCATAACACATTTAATTGACCTCCGCAGGCATCACCGTATTTCATTAATCGTCCGTTGCCAATGCAAGCTGTCGTTCAGCTCAATGCTCCTCCAGGGACTCCGGTGTTCAAATTGCAAGCTCGCGATCCCGACACTGATCATAACATCCATTACTTCTTGGTCAGAGACAGAAGTGAGTATTGCTCGGTTTCGACGCTCGGTAGCCTGCGACTATTTCATCGTAATTAACTAACTAATGGCGCGTTAATTTCGTAGCTGGTGGTCGCTTCGAGGTAGATGAACGTTCAGGCGAAGTTCGTACGAAGGGAAGGTAAACTTAATGAGGAATTAATATGAGCGAAATTAGAGCTCATGATATATTGGATTAGCAACGCGCCTGAGTAATTACTTTTTTCGACAGCGACCCGTTCATGCTCGATAAGGAATACGTCCTGTACGTGAAGGCCGAAGACCACAATGGACCGTCTGGCGATCGACAATTTCAATCGACCAAAGAAGAGCGCTTATCCATTATGGGCGGAAAGCGACCTCCGCAGTTTTACATGCCGCGATATGATACGACCATACCGGAAAACCAGAAGAAGGATTCCGACATTATCGAAGTGAAAGCGAAGTCGTTCGCTGATCGCGAGATCAGGTACACTCTGCGCGCACAAGGAAAAGGTGCTGGAACATTCAACATCGGACCGACGAATGGTATCGTCAAATTGGCCAAAGACCTCGACTATGAGGATCTCCGACAACCGAAGCAATACTCGCTCATCGTCACTGCTACTGAAGATTCCGGCGGATTCTCGACGTCCGTTGAACTCACCATCAAAGTGACCGATGTGAATGATAATGCACCGCGTTTCGAACTGCCCGATTATCAAGCTCATAACATCGACGAAGACATCCCGACAGGAACGTCCATTCTGCAGGTGTCGGCGTCCGATATCGACACCGGGAAGAATGCGGAGATGACGTACTCGCTCGATCGTAACGAGTTCACCATCGACGAACGCGGTATTATTTATTCCAACAGACGATTGGATGCCGATGTGAACAACACGTACGTATTTGAAACCCGAAATAATTATAACCTTAATAATGCAGTATTGAGCAAGTTGCTAATCGATGTGATTTGTGTTGATTAGTCTCTACTTACGCTTGACTCCAGCTTGCGCTTGTGCATCGCCACGCACATTTCCGAAAAGCTGTAATTGCTGTTCGTCTCAAGCTGATCCATGACGAACTGTTCCATGTCTCACTGCCGCACACAGCTCCATCTTGGCCTGTTCCTCGAGATCGGCGCGATCCTGGAACGACCAGACGAGCTCTACGGTGATGTCGACGGTGTAGTGAGTCATCTCCTTGGGGCATATTCCGTACAGGTACTTCAATGGGGATAGGACCTCATCCACTTGATCTTTGTAAAGTTCCTGTTTGGGATTGCTGCACATTTTTCTCAGCCCGTTAGCCAACGCGAGAGGATCCCGAATTTTGACTCAGTAGTGGCTGAATCAGCTGCCGAAACCGTTTTTCGGTTTGTTGGCCCCCCCCCCTCGTACTGGGTCATGTATCCGGAGTATGCGAATGCCGTTTCGCTGGTGTTATGTCGTCGGCAGTCTTGTACGTAGGTCCTGAACTTCGTGTTGCAATTGTTGTTGCCCACCACCCGAAGCGTCTTCCCGTTGCAACCTTGAGCTGTGTCCGTGGCCAGCATATGCGCGCAGCTCGTGCAAGCACTGCCGCCGACTAGTTGTCGACGGTATTCGTTTCATTTCCGCACGAACCCGACCAGTTCTTCTTGGCCTGCGCTAGTCCAACACGTGTCATCTCTTGGAAAGCATTGCATGTCTGCTGAGACGACGTTGCTGACGGATTTAGGAGAGCCAACTGCCGCTCGAGCAGGACTAACTTCTTGTTTGCATCATCCAATTTGGCGGTCACTTGAACCAGCTTCGAGTTGACTTCATTCAACTCAGCACGCAGTTTGTCACATTCCGCGCATTCAGACATGATGATGCTGATGGTGATGGTCACTGTTGATCACTCGCAATTAGTCGATGACGATCGTTGACTGTTCGCAATCTGCAAGCCCAATAACTAGCGCCAATGCTATGCAAGTGTCGCGCAATGAATGCATGGCGCCAGATTCGAATCCCAGTGGTGACACGTTTAGACTTAATTCCTGCTATCTCTCTCTTTCCCTGCACCAGGTACGTCTTAACTGTGCGTGCCACCGATCGAGGAGATCCTCCGATGACGGGGACAGCGACTGTGCGAATTTACACGGAAAACAAGAACGACGAACCGCCCAAGTTCAGCCAGGATGTGTATACACCGAACGTCGATGAAAATGCAGGACCGAACACGCTGGTGACAACAGGTATAAAAAATTCTTCATTTTAATTGTACTTGCGTACTGCTATTCTATTTCTAACTTTTATCTGTTAACAGTTGTTGCCAGTGACAAGGATGGTGATGGTATTTATTTCGGGTTTGTCGGCGGAGGAACTACGTCGGGAATGTTCACCATTGAAGAGCGAACGGGCGTCATTCGACTAATCAACGGTCCGATCCAACTGGACAAAGACAAGTACGAGCTTAATGTCACTGCGAAAGATGACGGTACCTGCTGCAAAAATGGTGGGCTAACCATTCATACGAGCACTGCCCTGGTAGTCGTATTCATTACTGACGTCAATGATAACAAACCTATTTTCGAGGAATGCGCTTCTTACGCTCCGACCGTCGAAGAAGGAGCTTCAAGTGGAACGCCAGTGATTACTGTCAAAGCTACCGATCAGGACAAGGGACACAATGGACAAGTTCGGTACTCGATCGTTCAACAGCCGAATCAGAAAGGAACCAAGTTCGTTGTCGATGAAGTTACGGGAGAGATAAAATCCAACAAAGTTTTCGACCGGGAAGGTGATGATGGTCGATTCGTCAGCGTTACAGTGAAGGCTGTTGACCGTGGACAACCACCTCTGGAAGGCGTTTGCTCATTCAAAGTTGAGATTACTGATATTAACGACAATCCCCCGCTTTTTGATCGTCAAGAATATCGAGAGAACGTGAAGCAGGATACACCGATTGGCACCAACATCTTGCGAGTGTCGGCGTCGGATGAAGATGCGGACAACAACGGTGCGATCGTGTACAATTTAACGGCGCCTCGTAACCCGGCCGACATCGATTACTTCTCCATCAACCCAGAATCTGGCTGGATTCAACTGCGACGAGGTCTCGACCGTGATGCTTATCATCTACGAGCTCTTGCCTTAGACAAAGGAATTCCCCAACACCGAGCTACTGTCGAGATTGTCATCGAAGTTGTTGACCGAGCGAATAACCCTCCAATCTGGGATCAGCCAGTTTACGGCCCCATCTCAATACGCGAGAACCTCGAAGTTGGTCGCCGCATCATATCCATCAAAGCCCAATCTGGCATACCGAATAATCCGACAGTGTTCTACACACTAATGAGAGGCAGCACAGAACAGACTAACAAGCGAGACACGTTTTATCTAAGTCAACGAGCTGAAAGTGGCGAGACGTGGGCCGACATATTCGTCAATTATCCGCTCGATTATGAGAGAATCGGCCAGTACAATTTGACGATTCGTGTTGAGAACAACGGCGTGCAGCAGTTGGCATCTGAGGCGACAGTTTTCATCGTGCTCGAAGATGTCAACGACGAAATTCCTTTGTTCATCGAGCGTGAACAGGAAACCGTTTTGGAAGGAATGCCTCCAGGAACGAAAGTCACCCAAGTGGAAGCCGTTGACCGAGACGGAACGTATCCGAACAATAAGGCAAGTTTGATTCAATAACGGCATATTTGTGTTGGTAGTTTTCGCTTTACGAGTCATTCCATCTATTTATTTATTTGTGCTCTAGGTCTACTATACGATTGAAGGGCGCGACGGTAGCGACCAATACTTCAGTATCGATCGTGAAACTGGTGAAATATACACGAAACTGGAATTCGACAGAGAAGAGAAACAGGCATATGCAATATTGGTGAAGGCTTTTGACGGAGCTCCATCGGATCGTCCGAACGCGAAGGAAGGACAACCGAATTCAGGTGAGTTTGCACCAGTAGGAATACAGTTGGCAGCAGTGGTATCGATTTTGATGTTTGATGGAAGAAAGAACACAACAGTTTCTTGCCTATATATCGAATCGGGAAGTTGGCAGTCAGATGACAGCATCAATTTTTTACGTGCCGCCGTAAATTGAGATGTTCAATTGCCGTGAAAGCATCTTCAGCTCGTTTCAGACAGAGCTCGATCAGCTCATCAGTGCACTACTTTTTGCCCGCAACTTTTCTACCCACAACGTTTCATTATAAAGCACTCTGTGCAACTCGCCTGTTTTTTTGTGTATCGTCAGTCGTTAGCCGATCAGATCCTAAATCTTGTCGAGATCATTACGCTAAGTTGATTTATGCCATTATGATTTCGCTGTCAGTGCATTTTTGAACGATCATTTTGTCAGACGAGTGCGTCCGCCTATCTCCCTATGAATATGTCGAGATTGAATATCGATATTGTGTGGAAGAGGAGTAGTGAACTCGATCAATATCGGGTCGGGTGGCGAGCATCGATAGTGAAAGTGCAACTTCCCAAGTTGGAGAATCCAACTGCAAGAGTTACGCTGGCTTTCGCTGAGCTCTTACTCCATTAGGAGCAACTGTGATCGTCGTAGTGTAGTAGTATTTTTCTGCTTCATAACCCGTTAATTTGACAAAAATGCTTCGCCTCAAGCAAAATTAGCGTATTGTCATGTGTGGTTAATGCGTAATCACGTTTGTTGCTGTCTGATTGACTGCACACCGGTCATGTATCACAAACTTCGTACATATCATTTAAGGTTTATGTCCGTGTTCGGGGTCGGCATCGTAATTGATGGTTTCGAGTTTATCTTGCATCGAGCACATCTTCTCGTCTTCTTCCGTTACTTATAGGTGATTTGCAATGTGCGATCGACGCATTTCAATCAATTTCTACGCCCGTCTTGCTAGTGTCAGTTAGCACAGCGGATATTAAAGGAAAGGGTCTTATTGTTATGAAAAGTTATTTATCTTGGGATTGTCTTCGCATGTGGGAAAGCAAGTCGGTTTCGTCTTGACACAATCATTTTCTTGCTGAGCCTCGACATCAGCCTCGAGAGCAGGCTCTCTGGAAACTGATGAACTCGGTTCGCTCGTCATCGTCTCCCTTTCTCTTTCTTTTCGATGGTCTTTGTCTGGATAGGTGCCAAAAGAATGCGTGTGTCGTAAGAAAAATCGCATCGCTCTTACTTTTTGTACTCACACACGAAAAGTTTGCCTCTGCCTCTGCCTCTGTCTGTCTGTTTGTATGTCTGCCATGCCTCTCACTCTATGTGTGCGCCTTGATATTGATGTGAATTTGTAATGGCTGTACCCAACAAATACTTGAGAATTGGAGCGTTGCTAGATTAGAAGAAGAGACGAGTGTCGAGCTGCGAACTGCCGAAAATCTATCGCTCAACTTACACAACTTTGACGAAGGTGCCGCCGTTCGCACTCATACTCGTTGCTGAATAGATAGAAATCAGGAAGCAGTGCAACAGCAACATTTTGCACGATTGATCGCGATCTGCAAGCGGCTAATCGCCACCGATGCGATTTCTGACCATTAACGCCATGCCATTGGCATCGCACTTTCGATTTCATCTGCGCGTAATCATTCTAACGCAATATTCACGATAATGAACGCAGTTGTGCCGCTTGCAGTGATCGTGAGAAGAAGAAAAACGGATTTGTTTCGAGTGCCAATTTGTGCGCCTCGTGCTGCGTGTGTGTGAATATTCTTTCATAAGTTAATTTGCACGAACTTGGTTTCCTCTGTTCGTATTGTGTTCGGATCATTGATTTTGTCAGTCGACAGCCTGCTGTGCGTCTTTTTGCCATCAAAAATGTCACTATAATAGGACTTATTTCGTGTTGTTTCTGTTCTGTTCTCGGTTCTCTGCCGCGACATTCTGCTCTGTGAAAGATTTCCAAGCAAATTGCGAGACACGCTTCAAGCTGACATCGCGATCCTTTTCCTTGCTTGTCGATGTCTCTCTCCGAGTTCTATAATTTATTTGTCGCATGTCTCACGATTCGTGCCGAGAAACGTGCTCCGTTGCATTGTAAGTGACAGTTTTTTTTTCGTCGCGTTTATGCGGAAACGAGAAGAATGACTGCACCTGATTAGAAATGCGCGTGTAAAACTTTTACACGCGCTCTCGTTAAATCCGAAAATAATTTGTGCGCGGGCATTTTCAAATTACTGGTGAAATCAGTAGATTGTTTTCACGCTCGCTGATTGCACTTCTGATGATATGTTAATTTTTTGATCGACTTACTCACTGGAGAATGAAAGGGCCATGTACACATTCAGGTACTCCCGCTTCGTAGTTCTCATCCTTTTTGGTGTGTTTCGTTGGTCATTCCGTGCATGCATGCCATGCATAGGCAATTGATTGTGTTGTACGCCCGGTTCTCTACGCGAATTTCTCTGGCATCTTAACTACCTCGGCCATTTGCGCTTTCATTATCGTAATGTCAATGCTGGCAATTCATTTTGCGCAAAGATCTCATCAACAACGAGTCGCTTATCTCTTATCTCTTATCTGAGGGCGACGTGCTTCCGGATTTTGTCGATAATTTTCTGTCACATGTGACGTAGGGCATCTGCATCATCTTGGCGTCTCGTTTTGGCACTTGATACATTTCATAAGTTTTGATGGCTTTCGATGGTCTGGCGCGATGCCGATCCGAAAGGCAGCGAGAAGCTGCCAGGCTGTCTGCTTGTGAGAAATGATTTGCAATTTTATCTGCGTTTGACAGCGGAATGTCACGTCGAATGTTTTATCGCATTGCACTGAGAAATGATGTGTTTCACCGCTTTCTATTTGCATTTACTGCCGATCCCTGTAAAATGTGTTCGCCAATTTTGATTTAATTTATTAGCTTGTTCGTACGATAGCACGATTCGCTTGGCAATAGCGAGAAGCTTTACTATTTTCTTATCATGCGAATCGTATCATGTTATCATACAGTCGGTGATGCGGCGAAAGAGTCACACTGCCAGACTATTGAAAAGAGCCAATGGACGGAAGTGACTTCACTGGTGCGAGATGAGCAATCCACTTTTACTGTTTTCGGGTGTTATTTCCACTGATAGCGGCAGTGAGGATATCCTCGAATTATTCTGCAGTTCCGTCGATGAATTGCATTACAGGAATTGGTGGCTGAAATGAAAATCAAACATTTTATATGTTCTGGTTTCTGCTCCTGTTTTGAAAGCATACTTTTTCGATAGAAGAATGCAGTAAAACCGTGAAAATCGGAAGCGCGCATCGGCACCGAGCTGCGAAATTGATCTGTCGATACTGTCTGAAAAACTGCAGACTAATGACTTAAAATGCAGTCACTTCTTCTCTGCTGTTGTTTTGTTCGCTAAATTTTTTATGGTTCGATCAACTTTTCTCTGGTACGATTTCTTTTCTTTTTCGGAGAAGAGAGAAGCTCAACTGAGCGGTTGACTCGACTTCCGCACGAATTCGATATTCTTCTCCTGTTACGTAATGTATTCTCACTCGTATTGCGAAGTTTTCCTCGTTTATGACGAAGAACGAAGAAAGTCGGAATTATGCTCGCCAAAGCTTCTATTCTTATGTGCTATGCTTTGCGTGCAATAAATTTTAGTCGATTTATGGATATTGAGAGCATTTCACTGTGCTTATATGGCATTTAAGCGTTTCTCCGTCTGCGTGTTATGAATATAGGAGCGCACTCAGCAAATATTTTGAATCAATATTTGAGGACATCAAACGCACATCGCTTGCCAAGAGACTTTTCAGTAATTTTCGCTTGCATTCCGCATTTCGTCGCAACGAAGATGTCTCGCTCGTATTTCGCTCGAGTAACTCGGCACGAATCATCGCACGCGATCGCTTAAGTGCTGTTTCGATTTGTTTGATGCAAACAAGCCGAATTTCGTGTCGACGGCCATATCCTGACCGCCAGATTGTGACCGTCGAATAGAACAAGGAACACGTCAGGAATCGGAAGAAGACATTGCGCGTTATGTGTAGGTTGCAGTGGCTCGGTGGACATCGTGACATCCATTGATGTATGGCGAGCCAAAGATACGCACAATTTTGCTATCATCTCTCTCGGAAAAATTGACTTCCTATTGTGCGGGAAATGACACGGAATTTCGTCTTCTTTTCTGCTCTTCGCTCACCACCACCACCACCACCGCCATCCTTTGCATCGGGTCATATTTCACTGATTTCGTCGATGACTCGATCTTCATTGTCATTGTGTTCTCGTTGCTCTGCTGTTCTGTCGTCGTGCATCTCGAACGAATCTCGATATATGTGCTCTCAATCGAATTGGTCGCATTTTATGCGTAATGCATTGCATCGAATCGCATCCAGAGTGGATGCGACTCTTCGGGTACCATTCTTGTTTGCTCTCCGCTCTCGTTCTAAGTACCGTCGTTGAGTTTTTGGATCACTGAACCTGAATCTGAATCTGTTCACATCACAATGTCGAAGAAGTGACGTTCTCTCTTTATTTGGTCCTCATTCTCTGTTGTTGATGTTGGTGACTTGGCACGAGCCGAGTCGGAGTTTGAATTTAACTTGGGCTTTCACTGGTGTTACCGTTGTCAATCGCAACTCTGTAAACATCGTTCCCGTGTCGGATTGTCGAAATTAGATTCGATCATCGTTATGTATCGAGAGTGCGCGCGCGTGCTCTTCAAATCGTGCTCTGAATCGCGAATCTTAAACCTCGTGTCGTGTTTGTTCTGCACTAGAGAGTGAGAACTTCGTCTTGTACTTACATAAATACATTCCTGCTTTATGAAATCTTTGAAAATCGAGAAAACTGTTATACTAATTCGTTTGACATGCGATTTCGTGATTTTGTTGATTTCGTGCGAAATGAAGCAATTTAACAAATTGCCCTGGTATGTGACAGTTTTCACACCCATGCAGAGATCGGAGAGTTGTTTTGCATTTCGTTTTAATTCACGCGTCTTATGTCTGTCTGTCTGTCTACGATCATTTTCGTCAGTAACGCAATCGAAATCTGTGGTGATGATATTAAATTGAGAGCTTCTCCTATTTAATCGCCGATTCAATGCGCTTCTCACTGTCGCGACTCTTCGTCGATCGTCGCGCATCGGACTCGCTCGTTCGCTAACAACAAAGTCATCAAAATTAATTAGACTTGGACATTCATTTTACATTATCCGGATCGCGTTCAGGCTAATGATGCGAATTTCGCTGATGCTGATTTCGGTGCCATTTCGAGCGGCGATCGTAACTCGAGATTTTCGATGCTCGTTGTGTGCTCTCTCTTTCCCTTTATCAGCATTCCATTTGGTGCTCTTGATCTGCTTGTGCCTGAAAAACTGGAGTTCTATTGATAAAGATGTCACGCTGCCTGCTCGAGTTTCGTGCTCGTTAGCTTTGTATGCAAGCTCATTTATCGTCATCATTCGCATGCATTCTTATTTATGCCGCCTTTTTATTTGTCGTCATAAACATTGATTTCGATGCCATTAAACTGGCGAGTGATGGGCACCTAATTGAAATGCGCTGAGCCGCGGTTGGTTGACGCCTTTCGTTAATCATCATGTTTCGGTGGACAGCTTGCATGTGCGTCCGACATGTTTGCTTCCCCTTTTTAATTTACTAATTC
>JAGGCA010004376.1:143860-159603 GCA_022876805.1 Osperalycus tenerphagus | reverse complement strand
ACACACACACACACACACACACACTGTGTGAAGTCAGTGTCATTGACTAAATATCTTAAGTGACGTAATGATGTCTCTGATTTTCTTAATCAGCGTCACTGTGCATGATGTAAAAGTCTATGGCCGTGTTTCGCTGCAAAACCACACCGAATCTTTTCTTTGCTTGCGCATGTAAGGCTCGATCGTTACATAACGGAGAAAATCCCTGTGGCCATTTCGAGTTATGCTATGCTTATTGTCTTGGTGATTCTCTTCTGCTTCCTGCTTCCTTTCGTCTCTCTGCCTGCATCACTGTACTCTGGTCGCTTTATTTCTTATTATCCACGCCACATATTCAATGTAAGTGCTGTTTGTCACTATATGAAAGCGGTTTATGTGTGAGTGAATAAACAGAAACGCATCTCTGAATTGAGGTTAACTGCAACGCAAACACGTGTCTGGTTACATGAATATTCATTACTCACGATCACCGTGTTTACCTAGTTATGTGTTGTGTTTTGCGATGTGTGTGTGCACTGCACTCGAATATGTATTGGGAAAAAGGTTTTTTGATTTCGGTGATTGCGGATCTGCACATTATTGGCGCTTATAACGATTTTCTACCGATACTTTGATTCATTTCCGTGCACGATGTTCGTTGCAGTTGCCACGGGCTTTTCCATGAGTTTGTTATAAGTGAATAAACCTGAAAATAATCTGTGAAGCATTACGGTGCTAAATTACCACAGCCGAGTGTATAAATAGCACGACATTATTGCACGTTGGTTGTCTTTTCGACTCCTTTATTCCCCACAATCTAGGAGATTTTCACTTATCTCCATTCCCATGATTCTCGACTCCTTTTGTCATTTTCGTACGCATTCATTGCGAAATCCTCTTGTTGTGTTCTCAAGTCGCTTGTTTATCTCCGTTAAGAGAATATTCTGAAATATACACTACTGTACTAGTAACTTTGAGCTTATCGTTGATTTGTTTTCCGTGCTTCTATGTAACGCGCGAAATAAGGACTTGTGAAACTTGTAGTAAATTTCGTTAGAGGACACATCTTATCGATTTGGTCGTCGCTAGTTGTGTTACAGTGTGCGAATGAGTTCAGTATTTTCTCATTTCGTTTTCTTGTTGGTCACAGAATGTAACGCCTCACTTTATTTCGTTTCGCTTCTGGCTCTGTGTGTCTATCTTCTGCCGTGTGTTTCGTCTGTTGTTCTCTCTCGGCACCCACCAATTTGGTTTCATTCGGTGCACAGAATGGCACATATACACACGATCTTCTGGTGACGTCCAAATTAGATGCATTCATTCGAGAAGCCATGACGGAACTTATGGAGCGAGACAATTCGCAAATAGGAGCGAAAATGCAGATCGCACCGAGCGCTGATCTGGTCTGGTCATCGTGAATCTCATGCATTAGATCGCGCATTTTGCACTCGTCCGCTGTTTGTGATAGTAGTGATTCTCACTTGGCACATTATGAAAATTCTTGTTCAGTGAATTGAACGGAATTTGAATTTCTTATGCATGCTCACCCGTCTCGTTTTGTCCTTGAGCGTGCACTGGTCAGTCCTTGCGACCAGCGAAATATGTTAGTCAATCGTATTCTGGTAACGCGTCCATTCTCGCTCGAGTGTGGCGATCGTAATCCTTTCATGCATTTCATGAACCTGGCGAATTTTCGCGTTTGTCTCGCTAAAAACGTGCTAGTCACGAAGAATTGCTGCTTGGCCTCACTTCTGCCAGTGTCATAATTCTTTGACGATGGCATCCGTTAGACGGTTCGATGCAGTATTGAGTCATTCGTTTTCTTTACTGCCAACTTTGCATTTTCCATTAATCGTAATTTGTTTGGTTACGGGCTTCCCGCGCTCGTCGTTGGATTTGAAGTTGCTCTCCACTGACTTAGGTGTGATCACTGATAACGCATCTTGTTAATTTAATTAGTCAGGGCTGCTTTAATTATATTCTCGCTGCATACGTTATGTCTTAAGAGCGCGGAATCCGCGTTGGCGTCAGTTTCTTGTCACTTCAATAAGTTAAGGAACTCTTAAGAGTGTTCTCATTATCGGCTTCAACGAAGTGGAGACTGCACTGTGCAGTTTCGAAGCTCGTTGTCGCAGTGCGGCAATTCTGGCATTGAGATCTAGCTCGATTTGAAGATGCTCTTACCTCTGCAGTGGATCAGAGAAGCGTGTCTCTATATCGCCGAACTAGGAAAAAATTCCTTTAGAGAGAACTTGAGATCACAAGTTTCGACCGTGGTTGAGGTCAGAGTGTCGGCAGAATTCATTGGACTCCAAAAAGAATAACTGAAATAAACGCTCTCTGATGTAATGCCACTTTCACGTTTAACGTGTATTGTGGTGTAGTTCTTGAATTCGATGAATAATGACGACAGCCAGCAGACCACTTGAGCGTGTGATGACAGGCAGAATCTAAAGCGTCCGACAGTCGGTGATCGGCGGGCCAGCATTGACTGCCGGGAGTCTGTAGTAACAGTTGAATTATTGATGTAATAAACTGCGCAAGATCGACTCGACTGTCTTGTTTTCGACTGTGGCACACACACACTTGCGCCGGGTGACAGCGGTAGTTGTACAGTTGGTGATGGTAGTGAGTCGAGCACCAGGCCGGCAACGCGATATCCAGGCCCATGTTAGATGCCCTGAAAGTTCTTTTCATTTTGACGGGCGCGAGCACTTATCTGGGTACGGTGATGATTATTTCATGCTGATGTGTTGTCAAAATTTGCGTTTTGTTCTGATGTGGTGATCATGAATGTGATTTTCTCCTTTGTATGCTAATGTTGAAAAATTGTTTGTGTGCTTACAGTGACCAAATACATCCGGATCGGCATCGGTGACAAGAACGACAACCCACCATATTTCGACCAAGCTCTTTATGAAGCAGAAGTGAACGAAGACGAAGACATCCAGCACACGGTCATTACAGTTACGGCCAAGGATAAAGATGAATGTAAGTACAGAGACACGAGCGTTGCATTGCGATCATTTGTTTGGGTTTTCAGGCCTATTATTTATTGTGCGCGCGATGAGGTTTGTTGGTCAACGCGGTGCACGTGCGATCAACGCGGATCCCAAAAGATCTTCGTCTTAACTGAAACGATAAATATTCTTTGCCAGTCAGTAATCCGTTACAAGAAACAGCTTTCAAGGAAGAGGCATTAGAAGCGAGCAAAGTGCCGATTCGCGCACATAGAACCGACACGCCATTTTCCGCACCAATATTCGTTTTCTGGTCTTTTATTTTCCGGATTCACATATCTTTCCTTTTGTTCGCTAAACCGACTTCCGCTTAACGAGTCACTACCACTGATCACCCTTGATCGATGTCCTCTGTCCGAATGTTCACTGTCGGCACTCGGTAACAAAGCGCGTTTTGGTGGCGAATTTTGCACATAATTATGCAAGATGATTTAAGACGCTAATTACAGAAGCACTCGCCTCTAATCAAATGCTTTGTTGGCTGTCACAGTCAGCTATTGATCGGCTCGAGTATTGAATCGCTGAACGTTCGCGTTCGCTATCTTCGCCCCGGAGCTAACCGAAAATTATTTTAATGCATTTCAATTGATTGCCGTTGCTGCTTGAGCGCAATATATTCAGAGTGGGATGCAAACGAAACACTTTCTTAACTTACGCTTAATTCTCCAGTCTAAACTGTGTTTGTACTGCATCCGCATGCATTCATGATTTTATGCGCCTGGAAGGAAGATTGTATAGTAACTATTCTTGTACTCGTCTCGCTTTCACTTTCGGTGTACTTCGTTTTGAGACTTACGTCTTAAAATCTTTATCCTCTTGAATGACAAAAGCATGACTGAAACCAAGTGAGGAACGAGTTGCACTTGGCGTTCACTTGTTCGTAAACAGAGCCAGTTGCCGAAATTAATATTCTGGTGATTATGCAACGAATAAGCTCAGACCGTGGACATGATGCGAACCTGTGTCGCGAAGAGGAGTAGCGTTTAGTACAATTAGCAGAACTCAGTACTTGGTCGCATGAAGTGATGTGGATTTGCGATCACCATCGTTAAATTGTGCATGCAGTTTGTTCGATGCACGCATTTTGAGCACCTCTTCTCGTCTCTCATTTGCATGTCGTGCTCACTATCTTTCTTCGCATCTGCTACTCATTGCGTCTTCCTGCTGATGCCTGTGAACTTCGTATCTTGTTTCTCTAAATTACGTTACTTTAAATATTTGCTAAACTTGATGATGTCGGTTCGTTCGTTCGTTCGGCTAGTTCGTTCAAGTTTACTTTCGCGCGTCTGCACATCGCACATTAGTAGTGTTGTTGGATTTTAGATAAATTGTGTTTGCGTTTTATTGCTGTTCCACGCCCGCAATCGCGCGTTAATACCGATGAGGGTGAAGTTTTTTTCTTTGTAAAGCTCGCCTGCGAGTTCGCCAAGCTGAGTGCATCTTTTTTCCATTAACTTTTTCAACGCCTTGCACCCTGAAGATGTTGGCTGGTTGGCACTGATGCTGTGAAATACAGCGGATGAGGATGAGGATGAGCAAGATGGAAGACGTATTGCACGCGGCGTTTATTTTTGCGCTCTCACTCTTTCAGGACACTGTTAGTGAGTTGACAAAAGATTGAATGCCTTCGTGCAAGCCTGTGCAAAGGTGGCCCTTAAAGGTGGCCCTTTTTTCGGGGCGAGCACGAAAGCGTCGCTTTTTCTTTGCTCTTCCGCTTTCGCTCGGCATTCTGCTCTGGTCAATTGTCGCTTCTGGTTTTGAGAGGTCCGTCATTCTAGCTCGCCGTTCTCCATTTCATTTATATATGTGATGCGTTCCATTCACGCGCATTCTCTCCACAAAGATGACCATTTGTGGCGATTTATTGTCCACATTGCGTCCACATTCACATTCTCGACTCCCAACGCTCAACGCTTACTACTGGCAATCATTGAAAATCACGCGTCACTCGTTTGCTCGATGCGAACTCATTCCCGATTTCTATTCTTCTATCATGTTAATGCGACTTGTTTGATTTGACATTTCCTTGCTTGCCATTATCATCATTCGAGTCGACCGAACATGGCACAAGATATGGTAATGGCCAACTGTGATTTGTCCGAGAAAAATTTTTCGGTTGTTAATGGCAAGTCAAACGTTCGTGCGAAATGGCGCGCACTTGCTTTTTATGTGTTCATTAATTTGTTTCGAGTTGATCTCATGAAAGAACTCATGCATGAGTAACACTGATATGTGCAAGACATTCGAAGTGGTCAATGTGAAGTATAAAAGTTTGTTCACTCTCCACCTCGTGTCAACATCTTTTCTGCATCTCTTCTCTTTCTGTTTGTCGCTCGCGATTCAATTTTATTCCACTCGCTCGACTTTCATATTCACAATATTTCACATCATATGATTTCTTATGGTTTATTTTACATGAGCTGTCTTTTCATTGTCGTTCCCCCTTTCTACTCTGTTCGTTTTGTTTCCTCGCCATTTAATTTAAATTTCAGCTGAGTAACTCTGACTAGAGCAGTGCGCTATTTTGTTGATTGCTGGCAATCACACTTACTGCTCTTTCTCGGTAATGACCAGATCTCTCCCCAACTAGCTTATTTCGGTTGATTCTTTCCTTCTTAAAGTGAGCATCCCTCGACCGAGCCAATACGTTAACCGAAACGGAATACCTTCGACGAAGAAAGTTCGACTTCGACTTCAACTTCAACTCAGACTTCATTTGCTATTCTGCACTCGCGTCTTTCCATGCCGTCTTTTGTTTTCGTTTCCTCATTTTGCGTCTCTTGTTTCTCCATCGACCCTATCAATACGAACACGCGGAAGGAAAGCGGGATTACTGTGAAGAATGAAAATAGAAAAGGGATCAAAATCAAATATTCGCATCAAATTGCATTATCTATTATATTCGGGGCAGTGAATGCCGATGATGCGAATCGAGAGTGACAGTGAATTCGTCGCGTTAGAATTTGATCTCGCATCTCATTAGGCTTGATGGCGTTTCACTATGACATTAGTTTGTTGCGCTAATGATTGCACTCAGTAATTAAGATTTGATTTTGCACAGCTTTTGCGGTTTCAAACTAGTCCCGAGTCGGGCGCAAAGCTGTGCACGCGCCGTGCCCGTCTAATCACGAGCTGAACTGCTGCTCGCGCTGTAATTAACTAGTTAGACAATGTGTGAACATCGATGAAGTTAATCTGTGGTGTTTTGCTTGATTAATTTCATTTCAGCGTCAAAAATCCGTTATGAAATCACGCGGGGCAATATAGGTGGTGCGTTCGCGGTAAAAAACGAGACGGGTGCCATTTACGTGGCTGGTCCGCTCGATTACGAATTACGAAAAGAGGTAAGCACTTGACTTTTGTTAGCTATACGCAAATCTATATCGATTATTTTGAAGGAAGTTGCCAAGTCAACGCGGGCTTTAGTTAAGTCGATTTTCACAGCCGTCTGTCGCGACTTAAAATTTGAGTCTTAAATTTGAAGTAATTATTAATTTGTTAAGTGGGGGATTACAAGACATACGCGCGTGTCTGATGAAAAGGTAACGTAAGTAATGAAAAATGTGATCTTACGCACAAACAGTACAAGCTGCGACTGGTGGCATCAGATAATTTGAATGAAAATTACACGACTGTCGTCATTCGGGTGAACGATATAAACGATAACCCGCCTTCGTTCGATCGGCCAACATACGAGGCTCAAATCACGGAGGAAGATGACCGAACGCTGCCGAAAAAGATTTTACAGGTTAATGCATTGGTTTCGATCACAATCACATCGATGTTGTATCGTGTGGCATGCACACGCCGATATGCATATCCCGATACGTAGTAGTGTTAGAGAGCCCTGGCTGATCATCATTAACCATCACCATCACCGTCACCAGTTGGCATGTGTTCGCCTGCAGCGAACGGGCACGAACCGAGTGAATGTGCTGCTTGTCGCGCTGGATGCCTGATGATGAATTAGTCTATAACGGAGATTAGCACCGTCGTAATTGTATTAAGTTAGAGTTCTAATTTCTGTTGTGCATGATTTATGGCTCGCTTTTTGTCCTTTTCATTATTTGTTTTAGTACAATCTCACGCTGGTTGCGTCCGACACGTACTATGAGAATAACACTTTCGTTATCATTCGTGTCAAAGACATTAACGATCTACCGCCACGATTCGAGTACCCGTCGTACGAAACGACAATCCACGAAGAAGATCCCAATGTGCCTAAACGCATCTTGAAGGTAGTCACGAAGCACGAATCACACCTAGTGTGCATCTTGCCGATGTCTCATCTCTGCTGCTCTGCTTTTATTCTTGTTGCATTGCTTTGCCGTCCACTTTGCACTTTAATGTCGCTCGAATGTGTTCCCTTGTTCCGCCTAATGCTCATTTCATGTCGCGCTTATTTGCCACATCAATAACGCCACTCTAACATAGGTGACGGCCACCGATGGCGATCGCGACCGCCCGCAAGACATTGTTTATTTCTTAACGGGTCAGGGAATCGATGATGAAGATCCGTCGAACAGCAAGTTTGCCATCAACACGACGACTGGCGAGATTTATGTACTGAAGCCGCTCGATCGCGATTTGCCTCACGGTCGCTCGCAGTGGCGCTTCACTGTGTTCGCTGAGGATGAAGGCGGCAATGGTCTCGTCGGTTACGCCGATGTCCTGGTCAATTTGAAAGACGTCAATGACAATGCGCCCTTCTTTCCGTACTCGATTTACACGGGAAATGTGACCGAGAATGGCACTGCCGGAATGACTGTGATGACGATGACGGCGACGGACTACGATGATCCCAACGAGGGAAATCATGCCAAGTTGAAATATTCAATCGAACAAAACCAAGTGAACGAGAATGGAGAGCTTATCTTTTCCATTGATGAAGAGACGGGTGTCATATCGACCGCCGTTTGCTGTCTTGATCGCGAAACGAATCCCGAGTACACTATCAAAGTGGTGGCTGCTGATGGCGGAGGAATGAAAGGCGAGTCGCGCTTAACTCACTCAATTCAATGTCCACGGACATTGACTGACTCGGTATTGATTTTTCTTTACGTAAATAGGAACTGGAACGGCAACCATCAAGATTAAGGGTGAGTGAAATGAAGTCGATCTCAGCTATCCGTCCGTTGGTTCATTCCTGTTATGAGTGTGCTATCAGTTCTTTTGCTCGTCTTGTCGTTTCTTTTCCGTTGTCGATTTCATTGTTATCGGACTGATCTGATGCTGATGTGCCATCACCGTGGTTCGATGTGTGATTCGAAACGCGCTTTGTTATGTTCTCATTTGTTAGGTTTTGTGTTTTTAATTGAGATTTTGTATTTTTTGTCCCGTGCGCATAGACATCAATGATATGCCGCCGCTGTTCACCAAGAAAGAGTGGTACGTTGAAGTTGATGAAACGGAGAGCGATAATCTGCCAGAAATACCCATACTGGTCGTATCTGTTAATGATGGCGATTTGCTGGAGACCAATCGATTCAGCTACAAAGTGACCGACACGGAATTCGGTGCTGATAAATTCACGATGGTGACCAATTCTGATGGTACCGGGTCGCTGAAAGTGGCGAAGCCGCTCGATTATGAAGATCTGCAACAACGATATGGGTTCAACATTACCATACAAGTTAGCGACCATGGCGGTGAGACGGCCGATCCTTATCATACGGACTTCGCCAAAGTGAAAGTTCGCCTCAGAGGTAAGCCTGTGAAATAGTATCACAGTTCGACATTTCAGAATCACCCATAGATCATGGCATACAGTTAGTGAGCTTTGCACTTCGTCGATTTTTTGATTGAGCTGAGCATGCAATGAGAGATTAAAATCACTTCTCTCTTTTGCAACAGACATAAATGACAATAAACCGGAGTTTGAGAAGCCCAATATCGAAGTCACCGTTTTGGAAAACGCTGGAGTCAACACGAGCTTAGCCGTCTTCCGTGCAACAGATGCCGATCAGGGAGGCAAGTCGCGCGTCACGTACCATATTGACAGGTCATCGGACAAGAAACGGCAATTCAAGATTGACCAGACCGGCACCGTTCGCATTCAGCGCATGTTGGATCGCGAGGAAATTCCGCGACATCAAGTTAAAATTCTCGCTGTTGATGATGGATCACCTCCGCGAACAGCGACGGCGACACTGACTGTGGTCGTGGGTGACATCAATGATAACGCGCCACGCTTTTTGAAGGACTATCGTCCTGTTATCATGGAACATCAACCACCGCAGAAAGTGGAGGAAATTTTGGCCACCGATGATGATGATCGATCTAAAGGCAACGGGCCACCATTCCACTTCAAGGTATAGGTCGACGTTACGTCATCTTTCGAAAGCTCTTCACTTTACATCCTCTATATTTTCTAGATGGATCCGAACGCCGACGAAATCATCAAGAAACTATTCGAGGTCCAACATGACCATAATGGTGCTAATGGTGATGGAATGGCGATTGTGAGCTCCAAAGACAAGTTCGACAGAGAGGTGCAAAAGGAATGGCTCGTGCCCATTGTAATCAAGGACAGTGGTGTGCCGTCATTGACTGGAACCAGCACATTAACCGTGATAATTGGCGATACTAATGATAACAAAATGCATCCGGGAAGCAAGCGCATCTTCGTCTATAATTACAAGGGTGAATCGCCTCCGACGCCGATCGGCCGCGTCCACGTCGAGGATCTCGATGATTGGGATCTCCCTGATAAGACGTTTTTCTGGGAGGGCAACTTGGCGCCCCCGAACGGACTTTTTGAATTGGATACGCATACCGGAACGATTACAATGCAGAATGTGACGAGCGGTTCTTACACACTCAAGTTCACAGTATACGATCGAAAACACACGCAAGAAGTGAACGCGAACGTGACGGTAGTGGTGAAGGAGTTGCCCGAGGAAGCAGTCTACAATTCGGGATCGATAAGAATAAGTGGCATCTCAGCCGAAGATTTCATACGAGTGTGGGATTGGAAGAATCAGAGACAAGTCCTGAGTAAATACGATAAGTTCCGTGATGCGTTGTCGCGAATTCTGAAAACGCCGAAGGAGAACGTCGATATTTTCAGCGTCATCGAGAAACAGAAAAGGCCACCCATCACCGATGTCAGGTTTTCAGCTCACGGATCCCCATACTACAAGTCAGTGTTTCTTGATGGAACGATAGCGCTTAATCGGAGAATAATAGAACAAGAAGTCGGCATCATGATAACCATGGTTGGCATTGATGAATGTCTCGTGGAGAATACGGACTGCGAAGGAAGTTGCACGAACGAGTTGGTTGTTGAACGGCAGCCGCTGGTCGTTAATGCAAATCGTACAGGGTTCGTTGGTGTCGATGTCACTGTCGTGCCCAAGTGCACGTGCGGTGCTAGAGATTTCAAACAGATCGAATCATGCAAGAAGCAGCCACCACCCTGCCATAATGGTGGACGGTGTTCGTTGTCGCCCGTCGGTGTGCGGTGCAAGTGTCCAGAAGGTTTCACGGGTCCTCAGTGCCAAATGACCACCAGAAGTTTTAATGGTGGTGGCTGGGCTTGGTTCCAACCGCTGCAGCAGTGTGAAGAGTCCCATTTGAGTTTGGAGTTCATGACTCGGACATCGAACGGGTTGATCCTCTACAACGGCCCGATCGTCGCTCCTGAACCTGGTGTCGCTGTTGTCGAAGATTTCATATCGATCGAGCTGTTCAATGGGAAGCCGCGACTGATAATCGATTTCGGTTCGGGTACCTCCGAAGTTATTGTCAATACGTGGGGTGATCTGCACGATGGTGAGTGGCATCGGCTTGATGTTTTCTGGAACAAGGAAGAAGTTCGCCTCGTCGTCGACCACTGTCAAAAAGCTGAAGTCGACGAAGATGTAGACCCACCGAAGATCGATCGCTCGCGATGCGAAGGTCGCGCCCAAATTGCACCGTTCAATGAGTATCTGAATGTGAACTCGCCTCTTCAGCTCGGTGGAGTTCTGCACGATCGACTCGAAGATTATTTCAGCAACTGGCGCCATGTTCATACACGAGTTGGTTTCTCCGGCTGCATTAAGAACTTGATCCACAATTCGATGATGTACGATTTGGGTTCACCTGGCAGCTCAGCGAACAGCGTTCCGGGATGTCCGCCAGCTGAAGAAGAATGCAACGCGAACGCGCTTACCAAGAGATGTTTGAACGGCGAGTGTCTGGGCACTTACAACTCGGCTCGTTGTGTCTGTGATCCTGGTTGGTTCGGGCAGCGATGCGATCGCGAAACGCAATCGAAAATGTTCCAGCAAAGTAGTTACATCAAGTACGCGCTCTCTTTCGATCCTGATCCTTACAAGACGGACATCCAGTTACAGTTTCGTACACGGCAAAAGCACGGCGAATTGTTCCGGGTCGCTTCGAAACACGGTCGAGAGTATTGCATTCTCGAAATCAAGGATAAGAAGTTGCGATTCAGGTTCAACTTGAATAATTTGAAGTCTGCAGAAGAACGCGAGCTGTGGTTGCCGCACGTGCATGTCAGCGACGGTCAGTGGCATACAGTCCAAGTGTTGCGTTATGGCAGCACGGCGTCCATTTCTCTCGATGGTGGTGGGGGCAGGCGGTACAACGAAATCGTCGACTACGAGACGTTGCATCAACTGCTGACTGTGGAGAAACAGAATGTTGTTGCCGGCGGTGATGTCCAGTATGTTGGCCCTGGTGTGACGGTCGTTGACAATGATTATCAAGAGGGTTAGACTGCTTCATCAACGAGTTTCTCGGTGCTGTACGTTATTATATCCACTCTTTATATGCAGGTTGCATGAATGACATCAGGTTTGATCAGCGTTATCTGCCAATGGAAAACGGTTCCGAGAATGCAGCAGTGGTCGAGTGGAGAAACCTGATCGATGGCTGTCCGTCGAACAACCCATGTCAGGGCATCATCTGCCAGCGACCATTCGTATGCGTTGATATATGGATGCTTCACGAGTGCAGGTAAGATGTCATTTTATTGATCACTCACTTTGCATGGTCTATCAGTGATTGGCAATCCTTCACTTTGGTTAACACGGGTTTCAAAGCGGCTTTCGGGTTACTTTCTACTACTGAATAACTTTCTAGATGTCCGGCTGGCTACCTTCTAACTGGGGATGGCAAAAACTGCACAGACTATGACGAATGCCAGGACAATCCTTGCATGAATGGCGGCACTTGCATTAATCTCGAACATGGGGAAGGTTTCGTGTGCATCTGTTCAGACGGGTTCGCGGGTGATCTTTGCAATGCTCTCAAACAGGAGAAAGTGATGCGGTTGAGCACGGCTGCGCTCGCTGCTATTCTCATCTGCTTCATCAACATTCTTAGTAAGTATTTTTTCGGTGGATGTCCGAGACACCTTTCATGCATGGTCCCATCATTTCCCTATCTGTCCTGTTGTGTCTGTTTCCAATGCAATTCTCGAGCAAGGGCAAAACTAACAACTAATTGAAATTAGTTAAATGACGCGGAATTAAATGTGCCTTGCCCTGAACTTCAGTTGTCCATCGGGTCTTCAAATGACTGGCAACCGACTCGGTTGCGAAGACAAAGATGAATGTGAATTCCAGTCGTGTGGATTTGGAGGAGTTTGTCACAACATCGACACGGGTGGCGGATGGTGGTGCGAGTGTCCTGGTTTTCGATGCAACAACTGCAGTTGCGACGAAACGCTCGGAGAAATGCGAGAAAAATCAGTTGGCCTCAGTGGTCACGCCCTTGCTGTGATTTTGTCTTGTCTATTTGCGTATTTGAGTAAGATTTTGTTGTCCTCGCCTGTCGGTCTTCCCTTGCTTTGTGTTCCTCGGTACCATTTATCCCGTTTCTAACGCTTATTTCTCTTGCTTAGTTCTTGTGCTCGTCATCGTTGCCTATTCGAGATCCAGACGACCCAATCACAAATTCGGTCCTGGAGAAGTTGATGACGATGTGAGAGAGAACATCATCAGTTATGACGACGAAGGCGGAGGAGAGGATGACATGAACGCGTACGATATAACTCCTTTGCGGATTCCAATCGATGCCACCGGCACGCCGATAGTCGGCAAGCCACCTTTTGACCAGCCTGGAATCCTTAAGCCGAGGCAATGTAAGAACGAGCAGTTGTGGGGAAGAGCAATTTACTACAACTTATTGTTTTCGCAGATCTTCCCGGCCAGCATCCGGACGTTGCCGAGTTTATTCGTGAGCACCTCGACAAGGCCGACGGTGACCCGAACGCACCGCCGTTCGATGATCTTCGCAATTACGCGTACGAGGGATGCGGCAGCACGGCAGGTTCGTTGAGTTCGCTCGCGTCCGCCACCGAAGACAATGAGCAGGATTTCGACTACCTCAACGGATGGGGTCCACGATTCCAGAAGCTGGCCGACATGTATGGGCAAGGAGAAAGTGAAGACGAGTGAACGCATACCAAATAATGTCATTCAAACGATGATCTCCCAAAGTCGACGTGTGTTGAAAGTGTGGACTGTGTAAATAGTGTGTAGATCAACGAAGAGTTGTGACTCGAGTGTGTGAAAGTCGGAAAGTGTGAAGGCTGCCATTGCCACTTAAACAATTGTTTCATGTGTTCCTCATCATCGTGGGCGAATCAACCAAACCGTATTCCGATCTCAGCTCACCGATCATCATCAGTATTCAGTAATCAACGTCACCGTCCTCGATCACTATGTAATTGGTGTGCTTAGCAGCTGTTTCGTTTGCTTTCGTTTCGAGTCGGTGGACGGCCAAACACACACACATGACGATGCTCAACACTTATGTCAATCAGTTGTGAAGGCATTTTCTAAACCGTAGTTCGTCGTCGTTTTGGTGTTCGTTCGGTCGAGCATCAGCTATTTATCACTGTCATCATTGCCACGTCCGATTCGTTTCAGTCACTTTCGATATTTTGTGTCGTTTTACACGTTGCTGCTCTTATTTATGTCGAGTCCAGTCATCGTCGAGGGCTCGAGCAAAACATTGACATGACATCGGACATCGGATCAGATTGTGTGTAGCAAGCGTGACACACCTACTTAACAATCGACAAGCCGACATTCCAATTTGGGCAGCTCACTAATTCGTCTGAACTAACGTAATTTAATTTATATATGACTTAACTAAACTAGACCGTGCCAATCAGTCGCTTACAACATGATATCGAAGTAACGGAGTGGAATTCGTTTGGTTGCCTTATATTTTCATTCTTATTCTGCAATCGTTTAGCTCATTTGTAAGCATTTAAATCAAATCCTCCGTCACGGTCTTTCAGGGATCGTTCGCATAATGTTTCTGTCTGTGATTATGTTTTAGGTACTTTTAGGAACTTTTTACTATACATAATTCAATTTCAACAAACGTTTCAGTTAGTTGTGTGATATTTGAATTATTATTGCGACAGCCATTCAATGATAACACATCCACGACATCACTTCTGATGCATTTAAATGTTTCTCTCTGTCCGATCACTAAGAACGTTCTCAATCGCCAAAACAGTTCTTGGCTAGTCACTTAATTTAATCGAACGATTACATAAATTAAGTACCACAGACATGAAACTAAGTAACCAATTTAACAACAAGCTATGTTCGCCACACTCGGTGTGCCATTCTCTCGACTGCCGAAATGTTTTTAACCTAAACCGAGCGACGACTACAAGCACAGAGACGCGCTTCGCTTGATTTAATAATCCAAGCCTCAAGTGCCTGATTAATTTAAAGAACACACACCTGCTAAATCACTGTCATTATTACCTGAGTGGCTCATCGATCGGGCCCAATAACCTTACAATTTAATTTATTCACAATCACGTGCAGTTAATTTGTATGGTTATGCAATATGAGGTTAGCATAAATGAGATGAAATCTTCGAGAGGCACTTCGAACGGCATGAGGAATGGATTGGAATTGATCGGAACCGTAGGTTAACGGATTCGAATGTGTTAGAAGAGTGTAAATTGTTCTTGTTAGACTAGATCAGATCATCATCGGAATCAGATCGTGGTCACTGTCATTAACGGTAACAATAATAGTATGTGTACAATGAAACTTAATTGGATGACACGATCCTAGTATTAGTGGACGTGATGTGCCTCTCTTCTGCGTTTCCTTCCTCTGTGAACTGTTCGCGCTACTTTTCCATCTTTTCGATGCTTTATTTGTTCTTTTTATAATGCCATTTACTCTTCTTCATACACCACTTTTTCGAAGTTTATATGCCATCACTATTAATGAAGCTCATTTCAAACTGTATGTGAATCGGATCGATTGTGTTTTGTGATGACGCGCTTTGTAAATGATATCAAATAAACGCGCTCTTGACAATTAACGACTTCAGTGAACCCAATTCATTGATGGCCTACCGTACTTGTTATGCTATCGCGTCCATGTCTACCTTGTACTCGTCGGCCACCAACTTGAAGATCCTCTTGTGTCCAATCTAACCATCCCAGTATCGTCATTTGTTGTCACCGTTATCGCATCTCTGTGTCGCTCATTCACCACTCTCGTCTCGTCTCTTCTCTCCATTCACTTCAGCACCACGAAACAGTCTTGCGGAAAAACTTGGCGAAAAACAGTTCGACGCTCATTTACATTGACAACTTTGCTTGCTTGTTTTACTACCTGTACATTGTTCGATTTCGATGATTTTCAGCACACATCTAGACCATAGCACGGGACATAATATATGTTAGTATGGAGTTGATGAAATAATACATTAATGAGAAATGAGCGGTGAAAATTTTCAATGGACAGG
>JAGGCA010004376.1:129471-139611 GCA_022876805.1 Osperalycus tenerphagus | reverse complement strand
AGAATAGCAACATTACTAATTTACCATTCGCATTACCGATCTCGAACTGGCCTAGAATGTCCCTTAACTACAATAATGTTATATCGCACGGTAAGCCTATTGTGCATAGCTTACATTCCATTAGTAAAAGATGCTTTCCTCATTCGCTCTGTAATATCTAAACTTAATAACAAAGAGATTCGTCAAACAGCACAATGGCGAAAGGTCGGTAAGACCTCTTTGGTGTAGATCAACTTGACCGCTTCGAGTTCGGAATAGTGACGAGTCTCGACTCTCGCACGTCACTGTCCCGAACTCGCAGTAGTCGTGTCCGCGATGAACGTAGCGGAGAACTTCCTGAGAGCGCACCAGGCTGATATTGATGTGCAAAGAGTTCTGGGACGGTGCGTCTTCTCATCCATTCTATTTATATAGTTACAGGAACAGAAACTAAATTTGCGGAGATGTGTAAACTGTTCTATGTTTTAAACAGTTCAAGCTGACCAGCTATTGAGAGAGTACAGGCAGAAAAGTAAGCTGTGAAGTTTTGATCGCAATCAATGTGAGAAGGATTGTTGCTAAATGGCCCCGAGCACTTAGATATGAATCCGTGGAAGGGGTCAAAAGCGAATCGCGAACCTAGGAAGTAGAAGCAGTATGCCAGTGGCAGACAAACAAGAACGACTGTCCATCACCATTTTAAGAGCAACTTTAATGACTACAAGAGTGCGAGGCGCGCCCCAATGGTGAGAGAAGCGGAGAGGTGACGAGACAGAGGGCCTCGTTCAGCAGGACAAATGAGTACGATAAAGGTTCATAGCAAGACATGTTTGCACATATAAAAAGTGTGACTCGAAGCGATAGTGGACGTTGAGATTGCTGCTAGACTATTTATCAACATGACACTGTTTCAGATGCCATCTCTGCACATCTGTTCACATCACTTCGCACTTCTTCGTTGATCGCCGTCTTCGTGCCATTTGCGGGTACAACACAGATCGCTGCAAAACACAAGAGGAAGTAGGAGGAAAGAAAAGGAATGACGTTAACATTTCTTGTATTTCTCCACTTTCTTCTCTTACCACAGCCTCGTCAAAAACTTGCTTAAGTCCTACAGACAAAAAATGGCGAGAAGCCAAGAAACTGATTATGTATGTGTAAAGGGCAGTTCTTTCAATTGATGCTTCAAAGCATTCCTCTAGTAATTCATCGTTTGTAGTAGTTACTAGTTATTACTAAAACTAATAACTTGTTAGTAACGTACCTCGCTGAGTGAGCGCCGAGCACTGCAAAATAAACGAGATCGGGACGAAATAAGTAATCATGTATCACAATTGGCGCCTTTACCGCGCGCGTGCTGTCGCTGCGATTGCAGCATGCAATACGCGTTCAGTGTGATTGTTGTGATCGAGTTACGAGCGAAAATTGCGGTCGTCGACGAGGCGAAGCGCCAGAAAGCATCTCAATCTGCCAGCCAGATATTCGACGTACTCTCTGCGTGTAGCAATCTCTGCCAGAATCGCGTCCGAATGTTCATCTCGGACCAGCACGCCTGGGATCACCTCGTGCACCATGTGGCCAACAAGATGGTCAAGTACACTCAGCATTTGCTCAGCGAGTAAACATGACGAGACGAGCAACAGATGTCTAGCTAGCTAATAAATTTCGCGTCTGTCTGTTATCACTTAATTTTCATTTGCGTGTACAGTTCTGCAAAATAAACGTAAACTACATTATAGACCCACCTCAAGGTATTTGGCAGCACGAATTTTGGCCTGAGAGAAAATTATCAACGATGATGGATCAGTGTCTGTACTGTGCTCGTGGTTGCGGCAGTTCATGTGTCGCTCACCGCCATTTTCTGTCCTGCTTCGCGTCTGACCGGCGACATTCCAGCCTCAGCCAACTGCTGGAGTGTCTCCTTGTCTTCACGAAGATCGATCTTGGTTCCAACCAAGATGATGGGAGCATCAGGGCAGTGGTGACGGATTTCGGGATCTAACAGTATAAGTAAACGTGGTGAAATGAACGTGGTGTTCATTTAATTGCTATTATTATTATTATCATACTTACACCACTTGGCTGTAATATTATCGAAACTCGGAGGCGAGACGACCGAAAAACATATGAGAAAGACGTCTGAAGGTGGAATGAGAAGAAAACGGATCAGTGAAGTGAAGCAAAAAGTGGACGTGTAACTGACGAGTGAGGGTAATTCGAGTTCAAGACGATAATCATTGATGGAACATTGACATGCAATCTGGGTATACATATTGTGGAATGGAGTGGAGTGACCCTGTGTAGTTTATAGTTATCGTCATAGTGCCTTAACGCAGACACTTTTCTAAGTCAGCTACGTATTTGTATAGATGAATTATCGATAAATTGGGGGCTTTTTGCTTACCGGTTTGTGGATAGGAAAGTGGTCGCAATCGCTACAATATGGATAAAATGAACAAGTAAACCTCCATTAATTTGAATTCATCGTCTGAGGAACCCAAGAAAAAAATCAGGTTATTCACATCGTAATCTTCCTACAAAAGGTGAGAAACAAACATAGAAATAATTAACAGCGATCATGTTCCGGCAGGTAGCCATTTGGGTCTGTCACCTGTCCAGCGGTATCCCAGAGGCCAAGCGAGACCGGAATTCCGTCGCAAACCAGAGCGGCCGAGTAGTTGTCGAACACGGTAGGCACGTACTCACTGAATGTGAGAGTGGAATAGAGAAATAATTAATTAAATACGTGTGTCGATTTCATCGTTATTGATGCGAACAAACCCTGGAAAAGAATCAGTAGTGAACGAGATCAAAAGGCAAGTTTTTCCCACTGTGCCATCACCAACAACGACCTGGCAGAGAGAAGAGAGAAGTGAAGCAATCGAAGAAAGCGATACACATAAGAATAGAAGAGAAAGACAGGAGGGGAGGCTAACAATTGACTAAATTCGATTGCTCATCATTTCTAGAAAGCTAGTTGACCATCGAAAATCTGCGTACACATTTGATAGATCGAGCAGGAAGCGAATCCATTTGCTGATTGTGATGAACGCGAAACGACGACGAATTCTTGACGGCGTGCATCTGGCTGACCGTGAGTGGCGATTCAATAGGAACAGCGATAGTGGAAAGGCAGTGATGCAACAAATGTAATCGCAGTGACACAGCGAACAGTCAACGCGGTATGCAAGTGACGCGACGAGTAATCAAACAAGAATGCGAATGCGAAAAAATGGCCACAAATAGAAAATGAGTGGGATGAGGATGAAGATGAAGATGAAGAGGTCTACAAGTCAGATGAAAAGGCAAATGGAAAAATTCAGTTGTTGATCGATTGGACCATAGAATAAGATCGGAAGGTAGAACGTGCATCAGGTTCTCTCACCTTTCTGACGACCCGAATAAGTAGTTCTAGCCTACCGTTAATGTGAGATGAGATGAGAAATTCTGTGGCAAAAAGATGCTTCCATTTTCGCTCGTTGTAACAAAGCGCGTCGTTTAGGGCATTGATGGCCATCTAGTGACGGAATAACATCGCAAAGTTTTCCCATGTGCCTCACACAAGCTGAATCCGGCCGGTGAGCATCACTTGGCTGGCTAGCAAGCTGATTTCTCCGGAACCAATTTGGCAACATCCTTCATTTCTGCATAATTGGCGTCGCGCGCTCGTAAAATGCATGTTTGTGCTGCGGTCGATGACCGAACCATCACCAGTTCACTTTCTCCTATATCGCGAAAACTTGCATTGCACTGCTTTTTTACATTTCCGTTACAATTTATATACTGTTACAACGTGTTCTGTTTTATGACATCTAATTCTGATGAGAAAGGGATGCGCGCAACGCCCAAAAAGCTCGAGACCAACAAAACGCTTCGAGTCCACAGACCGCGGTTGTTGGAGTTGAGAGCAAGCACAGTCTGGTGATAGCTGACCTGTTGATCGGTCGTTACGACGTCAATATTAGCACGATTCTAGTGTGGCGGACACAGTGTGTGTAAAGCAGTCGACCATCTTCTTTGTTTTCTTACCGATTCAACAGATAAATTCAATAAATTGCTTCACTTCTGTCTGGACGCTTTGAACTTGGACACCTTGGCCATCGGCGCAGTTTCGCTCTTATTAATATCAATATTTGATATCAAATCGATGTTCTTCTCGATCACTTCTCCGGTGAATGCAGACACGACTTCTGGTTCGTTCGGTTTCTCGTCTTCCTGTCCCAGGTCTTCTGTAGACACTTCTATTCCAGATGGGGGTGGCGATCTGCATCTTGGAATCGGATAAACATTGGGATCGTTGACGATGCGTATTGATTCATCTTCGACGTCGAAGGTGACGCTCCTTCTGTGCGTTGTTATCTTCTTATCTCCAATGTCGCTGTCGCTGCGCCGAAGAATCGATACTTTCGGCTGTTTGCTCAATGCCAGTAGTCCCTTGTTCGTGCCCTCATATCCGGTGTCATCGATATCGCCATCACTTGAGATAAGTTCCTTCTCTTCAGCAATCTCCAGTCTATTTTAAAAACGCAGCATTCAATTAAAACATTTTTCAAAAATTTTCAAGAATTACGATACGTGACAGAAGTATTATTATTGGAAAGTCACGAATAATTTCAATTCAAGCTGTATGATTTCAGTCTCTCACACTGAACCGCGCCAGAAACTCGCGGTTTTTGCCCTACACCAACCTGTTCATCATTTCATTGACTTCGGCATTAATCTTGTCCTGATTCTTGCCACTCTCCTCCTTAGCCACTTTCAGTCGGTGCTCCTTCACCTTCCTCCTGTGCTCCTCTCTCCATCGCGCCTCGTTCTCCTCGTCGTACTCCTCCACGATGTCGACCCGGTCTTCGTGTTCAGCCATCAACTGTTTGGCGTGACTCAACCACTTCTCGTACTGTTCTCGTTCCTTGTCGAGCTCTGTCAGCATCTTCTTACAACTGGCGATGCGCCGATCAACGATTTCAGCAGCTTGTTTCGTCGATCTTTCTACAAAATAATTGTCGCCGAGCAGAACAAGGATCTCGTTGGTGTGCACGATTGTAGCAGGCATGAATGCAGCCGTCCCGCCGGCGACTGGCACCATGACCTGGTCAAATCGATCATGTCGTGATATTATGATTGATAGAAACTGAGGCTCACCTGGTGACTGGTCTTGTCGGTGAGTGTCGACAATCGGGATCTGAGTGCTTCGTAGTCATCGCTGAATTTGCGCCAATGAGCGATCTTGAGCCGGCATTGCTGCAGACACAGTGAGTGTCGCGTCAGGATGTAATCAAGGTTTTCGACGTTCATTTGCTTCAAACCTGTTCGAATAGCAATCGCAATTAAAAGAAAACGAGTGATCAAATAAAAGCTGACCTCACTCTCCGTAGTGTTCGTCACATGTCCGACATGCGCGTTTCGAACTGATCATGGCCGCGATCACGTTCCGGTCACTCTCTCTGATTCGGACAAATTGCATCATTAAGCAGTTACTGGTCAGCCGTCAACCAGCTCAGTTGATCGCCCCGTTGACCAGTCCACTCGCTGGTCTGATTCAGGTGCGTGATTTGGGTCGCACGACACGAAAACGTCGCAAAACGCATCCGTTTTGGTGGTGGGTCAAACAGCATCGCAAGCATGTCGATGAGCAGCTGACTGAGGAGAACCAACAGTTCGTCAATCAATTCATCGGAGATCGGTACACACTCAAACTGGACGAGTCGCCACTCAAGCAGAAACCATGGGAGAATGGCGTCTGGACGCCGGAATCGCAGCGAGCCGGATTGATATGCAAGAAGATTGGTATCTATCCGATGTGGACCAAGACCGGACGTCGACTCTTGACGACACTCCTCCAGGTGGTCGACAATCATGTTATCAAGTATCATTCGCCAGAAGAGTGGCAGAGAACTTGTAGGTGGTTCTACAAGGACAAGACGCAAGGCAAAGGTAATGTGGTTGAAAGTTATGCTGATCGTCAAAGGAATGATTGTCCGTTTTTCACAGGGTGTATCATCATCGGCGCTGAGTCATCAGATCCAAGACTGTACACAGCAGCGTACAGCGGATTGTTCAGTGAAGCAGGAGTGATGCCCAAAAAGAAATTGGCTCGATTCTTCATCACTGATGATGCCAAAATCCAACCAGGAATCCCGCTCTACGCAGCCCATTTCCGACCTGGAATGTATGTAGATGTATACGGCAAGACCATCGAGCACGGACTGGAGGGAGTGAGAAAGAGATGGAAAATGCGCGGTGGTCCGCAAACACATGGCACTACCAAGGCTCACAACCGCATTGGGTCGATTGGTCGCGGGAGGAAGAAATGCGGCCCGCTCAAGGGCAAGAAGATGCCCGGTCACATGGGCAGCGAACGACGGATATTACCGGGCCTGAAAGTGTGGCGAGTCAATACCAAATACAACGTCATTTGGCTGAATGGAAATGCTGTGCCCGGAGATGTAGGAAGCTATGTTTATGTGTACGATTCCAAGTTGCACAGAAAGTACGTCCGACAAACATACCTCTAAATTTCACTGTGGTTAATAATCAATCTGAACTGTTGTTTGCAGGAAACCGAGCGAAGCCAATCCGCCTCCGTTTCCGACATACAATCCCGATGAGAGCGAACAGCAACTTCCCGAAGACCTTTACGACGAACAACTGCACCGATTCGACTCGCCGAGTATCATCTTCGAGGAAACGGAAGAGGAACGAAAGGCAGCCGCCATGGCACTGAAAGTGAGAGCGAAGACCGCGCAAAAGAAGTGATTGAAGTAGTAAAATCGACGTTCAGTTGAATTGTCTAAAACTGTATTTCATTGCTGATACAAGTTGAGCCGAACAACTTCACCATGCAAAGTCGCGCAACTTGTTGAATAAATATCGAATAATAATAGTCGTGTATCGATGGTGATCGCAATTGCAGATCAATTGTCTAATTATCGTTAAAAATCGAGCTAATCGAAGCGCATCGGGAAGTGTGTTAAGAGTAGTATTGATTGTACACTTACACTTTGATGGCGACTAATTAAAACACAGGAATGGAGATTAAAATCGAAGATGAAATAAAGTCGAGACGACATTCGATCAGCTCATTGACACTTGTTGAATTCATTACCAAGTTTCTTCTTCTTGCTTTTCGGCGGCGTCAACATTGACTTTGTTGATGGCAGTGGACTTGTCGTTGGCGAGGACGGGACTTCTTCGGTGACCACAGATGGTATCGGGCATGTGACAGCGAGTTGGTACGCCTTATCCTGTGTGTAAAAAAGCGTTTAAAATACGAGTGATTTTTTTACTGATGGCCAATTTTCTAATTACACTCTTACCAGTAATTGCAAATCGACTGTGTGACACTGGATGTTGGCTGGCGACTCGACGTCATCACCCGAGTCTTTGTGTTGCAGTTTGGGATTATCGAAACCCTCTTCGCGAATGGCCAGAGCGTAAGGAGTCATCCAGCAGACACAGTCGCGAATATCGGCTAACTTGAGCCCTGCATGACATATAAAGGATAAATGACAGTCAATCTTGGGTGATCGCGCGCCGTACTCACCAGTGCACTGAATGACCACGTCTTCGTTAGTGAAATGATAGAGAGCCGAGGCGGCGATGACTGAATAAGAGAATCGGAGCGAGCCGATGTCGAGAATGCAGAGATCAACCAGATGGCCGATACGGGCGAAGAACTGTTCCGAGTAGCCCGGAATCATGAACGAGTCGCCGTTAGCATTTGAGGCGTTCTCCTTCTCGAAATTTGAGAAGAGCTGAATGTAAACGGACAGCCAGGCATTGATGGTGACGGGCGTCAGTTTCCAGTTGAGCGCAGTCAGGATGACTAGTTCTTCGCCGATGATCTCTTCCTCGGTACACGCGCCATCGGTCACGTAAGCGAACTCATAGAGCTTGGGCGGGTAAATCTCCTCGAACTTGGCTGCGATGAACAGGCACGCAATGCCGACCAGCTGCAGCCGATGCTTGGCTACGTCATGCTGGGCGCTCAGGTACCGGTCAATGAAGTCGGCGGCCAGGTAGTAGGTCTCCTTGTGCAGCTTGTAGACCTCACACACCTCGCTGAGCCAGTCGAGCACAATGGACCGCATTCGGGGCTGTACCGACTCGTGACGATGCAGCATCAGCGGGTTGCGCGCGTACTCCTCGTCCTTGGCCACCATCAGGTGCCAGACCTCACGCGGGTCCGCCCAGGTAAACCTCGGAAGGGGCGACGATCGAATGTACGTACCCGAACCAGAGCCTGATGGTGTCAGCACGTTGGACAGCGAAGGCGAGCTGTCCAGTGACTGTCCTCTGTGACGCTTCCGACGCAGGATGCCAGGCACGCTTCCCGAGTTGGTGGTGCTCATGTTCGGTGTCTACTCGCGACGATCTACTGACTGGGACGACGAAAAAATGCCGGTCATCAAGACTCAACAACGGGAGCCAAGGCGCCAAGCGAATGGAACGAAGAATGAGAGGAGAGAAGCGCGGCGATCATCGTATCGATACTCAACCCAAACTGTTCTATACCGTTCCGGGATGCGCGCTCGAGCAGAATCTCATACCAGAAAGTATCCATTAGGACGCGGGAATTGTAATACCGATACTTGACGTTACGATACCGTCCCGGTTTCCTGCTGTGACTGGAATCGCGATGCGCTACCGAATTGTTTGCTTCCCTCATACTGGCTCCTGGTCAATGAACGTGAAATTTTTTTTTCTACTGTTATTTTATTGTCACGATGTTGGTCTTTAGCTTAGACACTCAAATCATGAGCAAAACATATGAATGATTAAGAAACACGCGGGAGATCCTGGCGAACCAGTTATCGGCGATTCTATTGTCTTTGAACAATGAATAATTTCAATTTATTAATTTCAGCGTAGACACGTGCAACAATGCGAATAATTTAGAGTAAAATTTTTCTATTAAAATTTGCAAAAATCATATGAGAGTTAATGTAGAGAATAAATGTTAAATTTGTTAGATAGCAGGAATTGTCAACTCGAGCAGCTGAGCGATGTTGATGTTTGGCGCGTCCGCACCATTGGTGAAAAGTTGGGAAGTGGGCGGGACGAGCGCGAAAGCGACAAAGCTGAGAGAGTGAAAGCTATCGAGAGAATTTGACGACTTTTGCCAGATCTGCTCGACACACAACTACCAGCACTGCGAACAGTCATTCCAATTCCATATTCACCACGTCCTGCACTTCCCAAGCGTATCAAAAATTTTATGCAAGGCTTGCGCCACGAGCACTGCCAGGAGCAGTGTCGGAAGCTCGCATCATTTGCGACGGAATGGTGATGATAATGATTGCACGATGCAATTAAATCGACCTGGTCCGACTGTTCCTTACAATAGAGTGGTAATGCAACGTCTGCCGAATTAAACTTCAATGAGAGACCTTCATTCCTGTTTAAGCAATCAGTACGTCTTCGAAAATACGCCATAATCACGATGGTGCCAAAACCACGGCATAAAAAAATCGGTCACAGAATGGGCACGATGTGTACTCGAACATTCTAAGGAAATAACGATATTAATAAATCAATTCATCGCATTACTCTCATTCTGCTCACAATCACAGGCGATGTCAATTTCGAGGCATCTTGTCGAAGATCACAATGTAGACGTAAATGTGGCAAGTTGCACATTAATTATGAATTGTCAGACATTCGACAAGAACATGGAACTAGTTTTGAGGTTTGCAGTTATTTACGTTAAGCAAATTATCATAATGAAATTCAATACAAGCGTAAGTAACAGAGAGTGAAAGTCATCCGACCACTTTCTCTGCTAGTCTAAATGTGTGTCGGTCTAGTGTCAGAATATACAAATATCTGCGCATATTACCATCGTCATTCGCTTTTGCTTTCAATTGTTATTGACAATTGTCGCTGTTTCAATTACGTCCATCTTCTTTGAATGATAGCTTTCATATTTTCAGGTTACGTCGTTGAAATGTGTTGAAATTGCTCACCACCGAAATGGGTCACGCGCGCGATGTTTAGGTAAGATTCTCGGGTAGGAACATGGAATTAATTTGCGATGCGCGCACGTGAATGATGCGTCGGAAACACATATAAAATGAAGTTGCCAAGCGATTTGCCACTACCTGCAATTCATCGCGTGATGGCATTGCGAATCATGTCTCGCAATTTGCCGACAACTGAAGG
>JAGGCA010004376.1:115008-129454 GCA_022876805.1 Osperalycus tenerphagus | reverse complement strand
TTTTTTTTGTGGGGATTCGTCAACTTCCGCTCATCCCACTCTTTGTTGAACTTGAAAGGAGAGACCCCAAAAGCGACATGTATAAAATGCATGTTTTCCGCAATTTCTCTTGCAATTATTCCGATTATCTCAGTGAAGTGGTAAGAATTACGCCAAAAGTTGTGTCATCATATTAAGTTCCAATTTGTCAACAATTTCATCCGTGGATCACGATCGTCACCAGTCTGATACTCATTGCTTCAGTGTATTTCGCTTTTATCTGATTAAAAATTTCAAATGCAAAAGTTGTGTGTGGTAAACCCGGTAGTCGGAAAGTGTCAGACCACCGTCGTCAGGCACCTGTCATTTGTTTGTGACGAGCAACACAGATTTAAGAATTAGAGCATCGCAGTTTCGATTTCAAGCATGTTCGCAGTCGTTGTTACCTCATCCATCCCGTAACGATGTTCTCCGCCGACTCTTCTTTCACTCGCGTCTTAACACTTTGCATCTCAATCATGATCGTCATTAATGATGCTCTCTGTGCGACTGGGACACTTATCAATGCGACAAGGGCCAAAAGTAAGTGATTACGTGCTATTATTAAATTTCAGTTAACCAGTTCTTACTGAGCCATTTAGTACACATCTAATTGCGTAAATAGCAATATTTAATCGCGCCAACTTTTAGTTTGAGCTGAGAATGGCAAAAAACATTTGTCGTTGAATAACAGGAGATGTTGATGACAGCTTTTTCGACGAAGACTGCTATGGTGAGCTAGGCTGTTTCCCGATCACCGAAGATTTCATGGATCCCATTCGCCGGCCGGTCAACGTGAATCCCTGGCCACGAGAAAAGATCAACACTCGATTCTTTCTGTACACCATCAACAATCCATACAAAGAATACGAGCTGATTCCTTGGAACGACCAAAATCTGGCCAAATCCCCATTCAATGCCAATAAGGCGGTAAAAATAATTATTCCGGGTTACATCGACCAGCGTTTAATCGGCCCTTGGCTACACCAAATGAAAGACGCAATTATCCGAAAGAAAATCTACAATGTGATCATGATTGAGTGGAAGAATGTATCGCCATACACGATCGCCACGGCCAATACCAGGATTGTCGGTGCCGAAATAGCAAATCTCATAACGTATTTGAATGTAAGCAAGATTAAAGTCATAATGGATCGTACTTATTGCTAGATACACGTCTAATGATCACTGTAAAATGGCCAATCTCAGAATAGAACTGGCGTCAGATCGGAATCATTCCATCTCATCGGACACAGTCTAGGTGGGTAATGTCCTAATGATGTGATACCATCAGTTTCTAAGGTCGAATGTGTTCGATCTACCGGTTAGGTGCTCACATTGCTGGATACGCTGGTGAAAGACTGAACAAACTCGGAAGAATAACAGGTTTAACATTAAGGCTAATTCAGTTCTACACTTCGTTCTCCGATCACGTTAACGTTTCAGGAATGGATCCAGCTGGCCCGAACTTCGACCACATGCCGCCGAGTGTCCGCCTTGATCCCAGTGATGCCAATTTCATAGATGTGATGCACATGGACAACTCTGGCGTATTTCCACTTGGCGCCACAGTTCAAATGGGACACGTCGACTTCTATCCAAACGGACAACCGCTTCTTCATCCTGGTTGTTTCGACGACATGGTGTTTCGCGGAGTGCGGGTAAGAAACGAGCAGACGACGCGGTATCACACCACGTCACATCACATTAATCCGTTTTTCCCTCCATTCAATGATCAATAGGAAACTCTGCAGGACGGTGACGTATTCCTTCTATTCACCCAAGGAATACGATATGCAGTTTCATGCAATCACCAACGAGCCCACGAATTCTTCATAGAGTCAATAACAAACAACAACTGTAAATTTGTTGGCGTTCGTTGTCCGAGTTACCAAATGTTCGTCACAAATGGATGCAGTTGTGATGATGCACCAGATGCTTGCGCTGTTATGGGCTGGAATGCTGATCAGTTGTTCTACAGTGGCCTCTCCAAACCAAACCACGATTCCAAGTGGTTCCTCATGACCAACGATCACCACCCTTACTGCTGTATGATGTTTGCCGCTTACATGTATTACTAATTTTTCCCGAAATCGCTGCGCTCTATGTTGCTGTTAATTCTCATTTCGTTTGCTTTCATCTGATTTGCAGTGAATCAGTATCAAGTTTACGTCGAGTTTGGTCACTATCGGTCCACTTCGTTGGTCGGTACAATTTCGCTTACAATTCATGGAAAGTATTATACAGTGAAGCACATCAAACTGATCAAGCCACACACTCCAATACGGCCCGGATTGCGAAGATCCTTCGTCATCAATATCGACAGACCGATCGGTACGATTTACAGCATTTCAATCAATTGGGTGCCAGCAAGCAAGAAACCGCGAGTGTACAATCAGAGAGTCCTCATAAAACACATTCGCATATCTCCGATCGAGGCACTTTATGGAAAGAACAGTCTTCCACTAACGAGATACTTTTGTCACAATTCTCACATCGAATTATCGGCCCACCGAACAGTTACTCTTGACGCGAAAATCGCTTGCTAGTGAGGTGAGCACTCAAAAATTAGTTCGAGCTTTTAGTTTCCAAAGGAAATGTCTTACAAGTTAACTACTCAGAGAATTTTCGCACAAAGAAAATAGTTCCTAGTAGGGCATTTATAAATTAGCTAAACCTCTCATCGCACCCTCAACATCGACGTCCTTTACCTGACTCCCGATTGTGAATTTCTGCTGAGGTTTCTCATTCTTAGCGATCACTTTCGTAATTCGCACATCATCCTGCACCGAGTCGAACTTCGCATTCAGCTTGCTCACATCCTCGCGATTCGTGACGTTAAACTAGAAAACCAAAAATGATGTAAGAATCAGAAGTGTCAATGAGTTAATTACAAATAAAATGCAGAGCATACTTTTTTGTTAAAGGCAACAGAACCACCTTTTCCACCTTTTCCCCTGCGCTTCTGTTTCGCTTTCTTCGCTCGTCCATGGGCAACTTTGAATACATTATCCATCGAGATTTTCTGCTTCCTTTTCGTAGCGTGTCGCTTTCCCATCTTGAGCTATTCCTACGAACGGAATCATATCAAAAATTAACTGTTGACGTCGTTTAAAACCGTATTCTTGAGCGCATTTGGTTGACCAGCGCAACATATTTGAACTTCACCCAAATTGATCACAGTGTACTGAACAGCTTCTTGTTGCGAGCCCGAGAAAGTAACATTAGTCGACAAGCTATCTACTAAATTGCTCTTCACTGAACGCATATTGACATCAATACTGAGCAAGATCTCGTAGATACATAAAGCCATGATAACATTTATTCAAGTCTTGATTTCTTGTTAGGCCTGTCATTAAACAGCACATTTTCTGGCACTGCAAAGCTTATCCTGTACATGTCTTTACTCGGTGCAACGTGGCGTACATAAAAGATCTCTTGCACGTCATCAATTGGCGAGTCGAGAACTTTCTCAATCATTTCTTTCACTACTGCTTCAGCATTAGTCGGTTCTCCTCTAACAAAGCAGTAGCAATGAATCATTGGAAGAACTCTGATTTCTCGAAGCCCATCTGTACTATCATCGTCAGCCATCAGTCCGCGGAAAGCATCAAGATATTCGATTGCCAATGCCGGCAAATTCATGACTACGTGATACGTTGGCTTTGTCAAGATTCCTTCCTCATGAATCCGTTGCCATTCCTTAATCAAGTCTTGTTTGACAGTTTCTCGTATGAACTCTCTACCATCCGTATTATGGATGTCGATATACTTATCGGCCTTATTAAGCTTCGAATTATGCATCAGCCACTTGACACATTCTGGATTCAAATCATTGGCCACAACTCTGCATTTCTTCTTGGCCGCAGCTGGCACAGCGAACGGCCCAACACCAGCGAATACGTCGTAAAGAACATCGTTGTGTGGTCTCAGTAACTCTACAATTCTGCCGTGTTCTGTCGATAGTCTCGGATTCCAGTAGACCGTGGCAAAATCGAATTCGAAAGTACAGTGACTCTCTCGCACTGTCACCACGGTTGAACACTCCTCGTCCGATTTCTTCGCCAAAATCTCCATGGAAAAGTTACGAAATTCACTCTCAATGATATTGGTCTTGTTGACGACCAGTTTCACATTCGGAGTCTTATCGAGTAGGACCTCGCCGATGACAGATTTGAATGGCATCAAGTGATCGCGCAAGTTGACGTGCAGAATGTGTCCGATCAGGCTGTACGAAGATACGCCCGTCTCATTGCTCGGAAGAATCGCTTTCAGAATGGCATCAACGGTAAAATTATCATAATTCAACTGAAGCTGCTTCGAGCCAGCGTCACGAATGTTACAATCCGTCAACTTTTGTTGCAATTCGCCAGGCAAATCATCTAACGCCGAGTTGATCTTATCCGGGTTGAGCAGAACGAGTTTCTTGCCATTTTCTTCAGTGTGCTGCACGGGTTTTATCTTCCCAACTTTGAGCATGTACTTCTTCAGCACACCTTTGACGTCGTCGAGCGACTGATCGGGCACTTCAACGACCGGCACGTCGACCACTTTGTTGAATGCGCTGCGGTCGAGTTTCGTCATTCCCGATACGCAACTGGGCGGCGTCAACGCCATTCTCCGACACAATCTTCGGCTCGATATGTTCAGCGTGTTGCGCAAGTGGATTAAAACCTAGGTGAATTAATGTCCGTTCATGAAGGGTGATGATCGACATGTGAAATGTATCACCGCAATGACCGCCGTGCGCAGTAAACAAGTACCTGAATTGACGAGTATACATAATAGGAAAGAGGTGCACCTACCGAATGTGACAGAGGTCGTGATAATACCATTCACGAAACGATGAGAACACAGGAGTAAGACAGTTCTGCAATTGACAAATCTGCGATATCGATCAGATTCGTTGACAATTTTGGATGAAAGTCGGCCGACACGCGGCCTGCGAATTGGCACGAAGCGCGAATTCTGAATTCGCACTACGCACCATCATTCATCTGACTAGTGAGTCTTCTTCAACAAGTTTTCTTCGTTCACCATTCGCTATTATTCAGAACGCACCTTGTCTGTATATATTGACAGATTTCATCTCTATTTTTTAAAAGAATTACACGGTGAATGATGATGCATGTCAATAAATAACAGTGAAACGTGTCATTCGGTTGGCAAATTCATTTAATCCATATCACTACAGTCTCTTAGCTATTGCTAGTTCGCTTAAATAAATTCCTAATCCTATCGATAATTCTCGGTTTCTTCGAATTTACCTCACTTCTCGCGACCTCCTCGACGATGCGCGGTCTTCTCGTTGTCAAGTTATGAATGGGTCCAAATGCCAGACTGACGACCGTACTGACCAAACAAATTACGTTGTATGGCATACTGAAATCAGGAGTCGGAAGCGCGACCAAGAGTGGCTCGGAATGAATACGAATGAAGAAACTGTCCAAACTGAAATCGGTGCCGGACGTCGGCAGAACCGTGACGTTCTCACTTCTAGGAAGCTTGACACTGATGACTGCCGAATCGACGTAGACACCGTGATTGGCATCAGGTGGAAATTCGGTCCAACGGAGATAAGCGCGGTCGAAATCGAACGATATCTCGGTGACAGAGTGGGGCGGGATGGTCAGCAGGAGCTCGATGTGGTGCGGCTGACTGCGGTCTCGGGCTGGTCTGTAGAATGTCGCTGAGGGACTCAGTGAGATCCCGTCGCTCGTCTTGATGCGTAGCGAATGCATGTAGATGCGCAGATACCAAGGAATGATGTCCAAGTAAACGATCTGCAGTGGTCTGTCGAATTCGTTGGTGATCCGACTGATTATACCTCCGTGAGCGACACCAGAACCCGTGATGTGACGGGTCAGGTAAACAGGCGGAGGTGTGATGACAGAATACACGTAACTCTTCTGATAGTAGCCGCCGATATTGACACTCTTATTGTCTATTTTGTTCGCTACCAATTCTTTCACATCGAACACAGCGTACTTCCTCTCTTCGAAACTGTTCCTTGAAGTCTCAATTCTTGTTGGTGACGGCAGCAATTTCAGTGGATTTGACGAGCTATTTCGTGTGATATCCACGTAAATCAAACTGCTTGATGCCAGGTGGCAATGTTCATTAATACCCGAGCCGAAAATCTTGAGAAATGACCAACTCGCTTTGCCATCAAACATGACAGGAGTGTTGAACACAAGCGAAATGCTCTGCACCAACTCGAACGCAGTCTTCGGACAATCGAGCGTCTGGTCACCACCGCATACAGGTCGAACATCGATGGCCAGCGAGAAGTAGAACGTGTTAAATACGTGACCAGCATTCAGCAGTGAGGACAAGCCAGCTTTCGAGAAGCAAGGCAACAACTTCTTCCACGGTGTCAAGTTTTCTGTGCAGACGGCCTCGTGAGGTAATGACGCGTAGAAGAGCGACTCATTCTTGTATAGGCGATCCGTGTTGGATGTTTGCACGACTCCTGATGGACGGAATGAATATTTCGGTTGGACGGTCGCTGACTTGTCGATGAAGTTGAGCGACGCACAGAACTTGCCCGACAGAACGCTGAGTAAATCTTTCCACGATTTGGCAGGATTGAGATTGTGTCTGTGTAACCAGGCCCACACTTCGGCACCGGAAGACGAATCTCGCACAGGGTATCCCCATCTCTTGTACTTCCAAAGACCTTTCGTTAAGCTGAAGTGCAGTTCTTGCAGTTGGTGTTGAGATATCATCTTGGCGATCGAGATGGGAAACAGATCGAATCGGTTCTCTGCGAAACAACAGATGAGCAAGTAGGATGACGATTCTGACCAGGATTCAATTAAGACCACACACATACCCCAATTGATATCATTAATATCGGTGAAATGGGTGGTCTTGAACTCGAAATGAGCGTAAACCTGACCATCGGCCAGAGACTTGATGAGTAGCCGCTCTTCATGAACATCATCACGACCCGACTGGCACGTCAGGCAGAATGACAACAGAAGTAGGTGCACGAGTGACACCTCAATTAGCCGTGACGTGTTCATCGTCACCATGCAGAAGCAAAACACCAAAGTGTAGTACTTGATCTCGTTTACCGGTCGAAATCCATCAAGGATTGTCCATGTGTGACGACGCGCTGCGATCGCCAAACGCGCGACACACGAATATCAATGCAACACTCATTTTATTTACACCTTATACGAATTGATGACGATTAAGTGCTAAAAAACAAACAAACGAATCTCGTTCATTGTCTCTACTGGCCGTTGTTCATTCAGCGGGACGAGTGCGACTGGTAGTTCTCTGTTTCTGGTTATTGGGCCCATTCGTTCGTGGTCGCGTGTAAGTTCGATGCTCGCGTGGAGCTCGTTCATTGTTTGCTGGCTGGCCGTCTCCTATAAATAGAAACGTACAATGATATAGCAGTTATCCAGAAAGCGAGGGAATGAGCACCTGGAGCACTCGAAGAGTTAGATGGTGGTGGCGGTACTGCAGAAGGTACTGTAACCGGATCAGCGGATGGTGCTGGTGGTTGGGGCACGTTGGCGACCGGCATTTGTCCTGAACTAGGTGGAGTGGGTGACGATCGCTGTTCAGACGCCTGTGATGCGCAGTGACACATAAAAACAAAAACAAAAACAGTTAATTAAGACATGCATCGAGAAGACGTTCGATTCTCTCACCAGTTTAGCGGACTGAACCTGAGCCATGAATGCTTCCGGATTGGGTTCGCTCATGTTGGGCCCTTCGCTGAAGAGCATGCAAAACTCGCCGATTTTGTGCAGCTCGCCTCCCTTGCCGGTGTACAGAGTGAGACATCCTTTCCACATGGACGCATACCTGCACTTACGAGAAGAAGCCCATCAGTCCATCGGTGAAACGCGGCAATCAGATGACCGTGAATCGCACCCTTTTGTCAGTCTGCAAATATCTCCAGGCTGCAGCCAACACCCAGGCTCGTCCCAGACACTGACATTGATGCTGGCCGTGCGATCGGCGACCCTGCACGTCCGGACATCGTGACCATCTTTGGTCGTGTTAGGCCGACCTGCGATGCATATCGTGATGAGAGTGACACGAAGAGTACTTCACTCACCGACTTCCAGCACAATGAACACCAAGTTGAGATTCTTCATTCCCGGCTTCAGTTCTCGTATGGTGACCACTTCCATACCTCTTCAGATACTGATTATCACAGTTGCGGATTGTTAATCAGAATTTGTTGCCGAACTCAGCAGTATTCTGCATCGCGACAGGTTCGCCATCTCGTCATTACCTCAGTTTGGTTCCTTTTCGCTCGCCGATCACCAGGACCGAATTTGAACAGCTTGTCCGAATTGAATCGATTTTTAATTTACGCACTGACCAGCTCGATATTTTATCCCGCCAACTGATTTGATCGCTGTTTGACAAAGATGCTGCAACGATTCCTGTTGATTTTTTTGCTGGTGATTCCCTTCTCGGCAATCTTCGACCAAAACGGTAAGATGGACAACGTGGCACAAATCAATCACTATCGACCAGGATTCCGTCGATGTGGTTCCTTTCTCTACAATCTACGTCGATTATTGTGAGAGTGGCAGTCACACAAATAACGTACATTACGGGTTTGGGTTTGTCAGGTGCCGGTCTCACGCTGGCCGCCTCTCCAGAAGATACCGGTGATGCGGTCGAGGGCGAGGAAGAGACCCACGTGGAGGACGAGAGTGCAGGTGCGGTACTGAGTGAAGGTGGTACGGATGACGAAGACGAGGACAGTGAAGCGAAGGCGCTGAAACCGTCCCCGGTCGCTGACACGCACTTCTTGATTACTAAGCCGGTCGGTATGGGATTAGGTGAGACTCGCGCCTGACAGTGAATTAATCAAATTGACCATCTTTTATTACTACCCGTAGACCTGCCTGCTGGTAAAGACGTGCAATTCTTGGTCGGATTCGCCAATCGGGGCACAAAGGATTTCAACATCGATGGTAATTCTTCATCACTCGTAAGACTTCGTGTCAAATAACGGTCGGATTTTTTTCTGGTTTTTAGCGATGGACGCCTCGTTCCGATACGCAATGGATTTCAGTTTTCACCTCCAAAATGTAAACTTTCGTATCAAAATGGACAGAATCCTGATTGCACACTGGAATCTTTCACTTGCAGTTTTCGGCAATTACGTACAATCGCGTCGTGAAGCCATCACAAGAGACCACTTTCTCGTACTCATTCTTCGTGAGCGAAGCTTATTCGGCACGTCCTTATGGATTAACTGTCAATCTGTTCTATAAGGACACGGTAAGGAACAACGTAAATGTCGCACCTTCAGGATTCGCACTCATGCATGAAAATTTTTCAATGCAGGACGGCAACGAGTACATGAGCGCGGTCTTCAACGAGACACTCAATATTGTTGAGTTGGACGAAGGTCTTGATGGCGAAACATTCTTCCTTTACATCTTGTTAGCGGCACTTGTCGTTCTACTCATCGTTGGTATCCAGCAGGTCGTCGTCTCTGTTGGAGTGAGTTCGCTATGAAGTTTCAGGTAATGAACTTGTAGGTAACCAACACGAGTGTTTTCCCTTACAGAAGAAGCGCTTGGTGACGAAGCCGAAAGTTGAAATGGGTACCACGAATCCGAATGATGTCGATTACGACTGGCTACCACAGGAGACGTTGCACTCATTGAGTAAGAAACACACTCGAACAATTTTGATTGGACATAACGAATTAACATTATGCTGCTTCCGCAGACAAATCACCAAAAGTTCCGAAACAATCACCAAGAGTTCTGAAACAATCTCCGCGCCAGAGAAGAGTGAAAAGAGGAACAGGTGTCGATGATTAGGTCCATGGATTGCGTTAATTGATTTGTTTAAAGAAATTTGTAATGAGTTATTGGTGCCTGAGTACTGCGATTAAAGAACGTGGGATCGAGACTGAGAGACTGCACTTGATGTGCAACATTCTTATTTGAATAATACTAGTAATTTAAATCACACACACACACACACATTGATACTCATACGCTCGATTGATTTCTTTTCCATCCACAACTTGAATTCGCATCAGCTTCATTGCATTCGCTTCAGTTACACGGCCTCGGAACTTAAATAAAATTGGTTAATAATTGCCAACAACTCTGTAAATTTCAAAACGGAATGATGAGACATGGTAAGCGGCATTTACAAGAGAAGATTGGATTCATCATCCTCGTTTGCAGCTGATTCGTCACCCTGATCGGACTGCGGTGCGTGTTTCATTTGCAAGTCACGAGCTAATTTCGTGTATTCCGTATCGAGGTTCTTGATAAACGGACTGTTGAGAGCTCGGTAAATCTTGCTGGAATCCATCTCATCGTAACCAGTCACTAACTCAGTAAGCGTGTACACCTCTTGATCCTCAACGTAACTAAGAGCAAAATTATGTAAGTGAAACATTTCCATAAAATATGCAGTTGCGACACGTTTACGATACGATTACCTTTTGAACTCGTTGAAAACCTTTTGTGCAGCGACCACATCACCTCGAGCGCATTGCAGAAGAACGAGCACGACAGTTAATCGACCGCACGCGCGATTGTCTTCCGCCTGAAAGTAGAAGTTCAACTGCTTCTTGACCACTTCGAGTGCTTCGTCGTATTTCTTCAGCTTCATATAGAGTATCGCCGCTTTGTTGCAGTACTCGGCTGACTGTCGCGGTCGCTCTTCAATCATGGTCACGTCAGCGGCTTCCAAGTAGAACTCGGCAGCCTTCTCGGGAAATTTTACATCGATTATTCTGCGTGTGAGAAATGAATGAAAAAGTGTAAAAAGAGCAACGATGAATGCTTTACTTCGCTGCTCTGTCGAGTGTGAGCGCGGCCGTGTCCGCAACGCCATGTTCTCGATACAGAAGAATGGCTCGTTCGTAATGCTTGACGAGCGAATCCCAGTCATTCAGTTCTTTGCAGACCATCGCAGCTTGCTCATAGCATCTAATAAACAACAATTTGATAATAACACGTACAGATATGTGTCACACTTGACCAACTTACTTGGCAGCCGAAAAATATGACTTATTCTTCTGATAGCAATCAGCTGCTTTGAGGTGTGCATCTATTCAGTAAAACTTGCATTGGTCAGTTGAATGCAAGTCTAACTGCTGGACACATCATCGTTGCCACAGACATTACACACTCACCGAGACACTTGTCTGCCATCTTCGCTGTCTTGTAGCAGGTTGCTAGAGAAATACATCAAATCCATTACTTGATAGCGTGCGTACACAGGAAGGGTCGACATCTCACCAGCTCTTCCATACTCGTTGGCAGCATTGTCGTAGTCAGGTCTCCATTTCAAGAAGGTGGTCTTCAAACTGGGAGCGAAACAAACAAACAAACATGATCATTATTGGGACTTGACTGGCATTCATTGATTAACTGATCATCAGACTCACTACTTCTCGGCCTGCTGAATGCACTGATCGGCTTCTTGCACCTTGTTCGATGCCATTCTGTTCGGTGTGCTATTGAGAGTCTAGTGTCAGCACGTCCCGCGATCGAGACATCGATCGAGCGAGCATCTGGAGAAGGAAATCAGCTGATAGGCTCGACACTCACGTGATTAACACTCGACTCGAGACATGCCGGGAGAGGAAACATAAATTTATCATACATGTCATTCCTCCGATCAACATGGACAGCAATAAAACATCGTCGTCTCCGCCACGGAAGCTGATCGTCGAGCGAGTGTGGCCATCACTACTTGTACGGCACAACCCGAATGCCAACGGCACTTTGCTCTCGAAGATTGGCTCGTCGCTCGTTCTTCCTATGGTCGGGATCGCAAGTCGCATCTGGGCCGCGTATTTCAATCGTGTCGACATTGCCAATCACGACTGCTTCTTGCGAGCGATACGTGACAATTACGAGAGCGACAAACGGGTGCCTTTGATCACGATCGGCAATCACATTTCATGCATGGATGACCCGTTTCTCTGGGGAGTGTTGATGCCATTCAAGGTGAGATGGAATGTCTTCAGTCGATTCGATAGACATCAGGACGGACATGATGTCGGTGAAGAATTTGTGCATTACATACAAACACGTTCTCTCCTCTCAAGTGGCACTTACATTCGCGACGACATCGATGGACTGCCGGTGCTCAAGAAATCTGCTTCTCAAATGCATTTCACTCGACATTTTTCGCACTGGGCAAGACATTTCCCATCGTTCGAGGTCAGTTTCTTGATAGAGGCGAAAGTAGTTCAGAAAATGGGTTACATTAGCCTTTCTCTTGTGCCTCGAAACAGGCGACGGAATCTATCAGCCGGCTATGGACTTTAGTGTCGATTTGTTACGAGAAGGAAGCTGGTTACACTTTTTCCCAGAAGGCAAGGTTATGGAGAGCGATGAAAACACAAACAAGCCGTACAAATTCAAGTGGGGTCTGGCGAGATTGATACTCGACCATGTCTTCAACGAGTCCACATCTGGTCACGTCCATGTTTTACCGTTTTACCACGTTGGCATGAACAAAGTGCTACCCAACACTCGACCTTATATACCGCGATTTGGCAAACGCATCTCCGTGTATGTCAGGCCAGAAACAATTAACTTCGATCGAACACTGATAAACAAACTGACACAAAATGTGAGAGGTGAAAATGCTCACGAGTCGAGCTCTAGTTTTAAACGGATTCGAATTATGAAGTTTTTGGAAAACGAGATGGACTATTTGAAACGCAAAGCAGTTGAATTTCACAGATCAGTTAACGCAGACAATGTTGCCAAAGCAAAGTAGTGAATTGTTACTCTAATTGTTACTCCAATGTAGTTGTGAAAATGAAATTAGAGATACTAAACAAATTCATTTACTCCGTCACTTTCTCTAAACTATGTATAAATTATAAATGTATTATTATTGATTAATATCGATCATCATCATCATCATCATACTAGGATCACATTTATGGTTCTTGTGATCGTCTTCCGACGCAAACAAGCTACCACAAGTTGGACAATCGAATAACGTAATGAAATCTCCTTTGCTCCCTGGAGACTCGGCTGTCGACTCCTCCAATGACGGTCCCGCGGATACTAATTCCGTTAGTAATCCTTGTTCATGTCCTTGTTGCTGCGAACCGGGCGGCTCCGAACCACCTTCGTGGCCAGCTTCACTCGCAGTTTGGTCACCATCAACGTCCTGGTGCGATTTCTGATGCTCTCGCAAGTGCGCTCGCCTCGAGAACGACCTTCCACAGTGGTTGCATTGATGCGGTTTGATACCACTGAGAAATGCGAGAACTGAGAAGTGCTGTGTTCCTGAAACTATCAAACTATTGTACCTACCTGTGAGTTAAAATATGAGCCTTCAATTTATCGGGTCTATTAAACTCCTTCGGACATCCCGTATGCACCTGGAACGGGCACTTGAATCGTTTGATCGGATCGTGGATGAGTTTGTGTCTCGTGAGTTTATCACGCCGGTTGAATGCCGCATCGCACAGGTTGCACTTGAACGGTGTCTCGCCAGTGTGGATGACAACATGCACCTTGAGATAATTGGCCGTTTTGAATCTCTTGTCGCAGTACTGGCAAACATACAGGCCAGATCCGTGTGTTAGTTGGTGTCGTCTCAGGTAACGATCACTCGGAAACACTTTAGTGCATTCAGTGCACGGGTAGTGGTGTGTCGAGGTGGCCAAGTGATGTTCGAGCGCTGCGGAAGTCGTGTACTTGTTGAGGCACTTCTGACATCGGAAGTATTTCTGACCGGGTCGAGGTACTTGATTCGGATCAACGGAATGCGTGTGCTGATGAACACCCAGATCGTAGAGTGAACTGAACGACTTGTTGCACTGGTGGCACTGGTAGGTTATCTCGGTCTCGTGTGTCTGAATGTGTTCGATGAACAAGTCTAGCTCGGCGAACATCAGGCCGCACGATGACTGAATGCACTTGTACACTTTCTCACGTTTGTGGCTCTTCATGTGATTTCTCAGCTCAACATATGCCTTGCCAGTGTAGTGACAGTAAGGACACACGTAGCTGCTGTCGACGTTCTTGCTCGCCTCGGACTGCTGAATACGTGCAGCATCACCATCGCTGGAAAGACTCTCTTCACTGTTAAAGATATCCACGGCACCATTCGCTGATGGACGCTCCGGCTCCTGTTCTTGCTGGGCTGACGGCGCGTGGCTGGCAGTAGCCATGATGTTGGGAGCATCACTGCCGCTCGTTTGCGGCAACGTGTTCGACAATCCATCAGGCCACACTATTCAATGAGAAGAAATACAGGGTAAATATTGGTGCGATACGCAACTTCCATTTCGAGTGACTCAAACTAAACTCGCTGACAATACAACGAATCTTGTTTTGGCTACAAAGAGATGCTACTTGGCAGATAACATGACGTAAAAAGAAAATGCGCGAGTACTTTTTATATTTTATTCAGTTCTTGTACGCCGTATAGGTACTTA
>JAGGCA010004376.1:73047-111820 GCA_022876805.1 Osperalycus tenerphagus | reverse complement strand
GGAACACAAGAACAGTCCGAAAGTGAGTTCTCGGAAAGCGATGTTACGTAATCCGAAGACTATCCCGCCTCTGGGGACCTGGGTAGTACCAAGGAAAGTGGCAAAGACTCGTCCGAATTGGAGGAGATGGCATAGCGGATCGACAGCGGAACGAGTTCGAAGACGAGTACACTAAGAAAAAGTCGAAGGGCAGCTCGAAGCCACCACCGCCCAGGAAACATGCGTCGTCCATGCCAAACATGTAGAACAACAGTCCGGTGAAGAACGGACCGCTCTGCAAGAGAAGTCGCGAGGAGGAAATACGCGAGAACAAAAAGCTGAGAAAGTGAAACTTTCCTGTTCTTGTGAATGTGAAACTGTTCTATTTGTCAATCGTGGTGATTATTCGTTTCGTTTAGCAATGATTAACCGTTTTGCGTCTCCCGTACCAACTATCATCATCATTATTACTTTGTGAAACATAAAAGATGCAAATTGAGGCGATGTGCTTATTCCAACTTTAGCGCTTTGGCATTCTGATTAATCCATTCGTGCTTTCGACCCACTTCGAGCGTCATTCGATCTTCAGGCTGTTTCTTCAGGAACTAGAATATCGGGAAAAACAATGCTCACCTCTGAGAAGGTATCAAATGTGCCACTTACGGACGAAACGAATTGACGAGCCAGATCAGAGACGTGTGGAGGAAACTCATATTGAACGTTGACAATGCGCCGGTAAGTAGCATTGTGATCATCCTGCTCGAAAGGCGGACGACCGACCAGAAACTCGTAAGCGAGCACTCCCAAGCACCACAGGTCTACCTTCTCGCTGTAAGGCTGATGGAGGACCATCTCGGGTGGCAAATAGTCGAGAGTACCACACATGGTTGCGCGTCTAGACGACAGGAGATATATGATAGAGTAATGAAAAATATAAAGAAAAGACGAGTAACTTGTGTCGTACCGCGAAGAAGGCGCGTGCACAGACCAACCGAAGTCGGCTATTTTCAGCTCGCCATGAAAGCCAACCAAGATGTTTTCTGGCTTGATGTCGCGATGGATCACTTTGCGAGAGTGGCAGTATTGGAGAGCGTTGATCATCTGCAAGATGTACTGAAAGACGAGAACAACCGAAATGACATTGACAGGAAACAAATCGCATCAGGACGCCGAGTAGCTTACAGTAGCGGCCGTTATCTCATCGAACCGTCCCTGCTTGCGCAACTGATTGTAGAGCTCGCCTTTTGGTGCGTACTCGAGGATCAGATAGACTCGCGTGTCGTCGTAGAAGTAGCCGAACAGTCTGAGGATGTGCTTGTGACGGAGGTGCGCCTGGATCTCGATCTCTCGTCGCAACTGGTGCTGGACGTTGTTCTTGATCAGCTGCGACTTGAACAGCACCTTGAGTGCGACGATGTACTTACTCTTCTTCTCTCGAGCGAGGTACACATTGCCGAACTTGCCTTTGCCCAACGGACGACCGATCTCGAATTCGGACAGCGTCCATCGACGGGACTCACCGTTGGACATATCCAACATCACGGCGCTGTCATTGTCTGACATGACCAACCGCTAACTCTACTGGATGAGATCTTGACACGAACGAATTAATCGAAAGTGATTAACAGTCGATAAAGACCGGTGATTGCCGATGTAGAAGAATGAGGAGCAGAGATAAACGAACACAGAGATTTGAATGAGGGGTAATTGATGAGACGCGTGCGCAAAACCGTCGACCGTCGACCAATCACCAATCGCCGAACGAAAGCCGCCATTAATTTCACACAACGTGATTTCATCGACTATCACCTAACGATCCCGATTGTCATTGGATTAATTGTGCTCGACGTGATTAATTGAATTTTTTCGGTCGGCAACATGACGATCAGCAAGAACAACAAGATGGTGCAGTTCATCAACTACCGGATGCGTGTCATGCTGCAAGACACTCGCACGTTCATTGGTACGTTCAAGGCGTTTGACAAGCACATGAACCTGATCTTGGCTGATTGCGAGGAGTTCCGCAAGATCAAAGCCAAGGGCAGTCGAGGAGTTGAGCGCGATGAGAAGCGCGTACTTGGGTTTATCCTGCTGCGCGGCGAGAACATCGTCTCATTGACCGTCGAAGGCCCGCCGCCGCCCGAAGAAGGAATTCCGCGCGTACCTATTCCTGGTGGAATGCCGGGAACTGGAATGGGCCGCGCTGCTGGACGTGGATTGCCAACCACTGGACCGCCGATGGCCGGTGCGCCACCTGGCCTGCAAGGACCTGTCCGCGGTGTTGGTGGCCCAGCGCCCTCTGCGATGACGCCCCAAGGGCGAGGAGCGCCCACCGGACCTGGACTTGGACCGCCACCACAGACCATGCCAGGTGGTCGCGGTGCCCCTCCTCATGGACTTATGGCACCTCCACCAGGCATGCCGATGCCCGGCATGGCTCCCTCTCAGATGGCCGCTATGGGACGCGGTTTACCGCAAGCACCAATGGGTCCGCCTCCAGGAATGCGTCCTGGTGTGCCTCCGCCTGGCTCTCCTGGCCTCATGCGACCGCCGCCCGGCAGGATGACATAATGGGACTCGGTCAAATCAAATCCAATAAATTGATTTCATTCATTAAACTGACTCGGTTCATTACACGTCTTCACTTCGCTTAACTTATGCACTTAGCGAGTTGCATTCACGCCATTGAATTGCACTACACCGGCAACGTCTTCACAACAACATAGTGAAAGGCTTCTCTAAGAACTGCTTGAACCATTGCAACCATTGTGCGCCGACAGCACCGTCAACCACTCGGTGATCGCAGGTCAGTGTGACTGTCATCACGTTCGCTACTCTTTGATTGCCAAGCTCATCCGGCACGATTTTCTTCTCTGTGGCACCGATTGCCAGGATTGTCGCCTGCGGCGGATTGATGATAGCTGCGAAATGTTTGATGCCGTACATGCCTAGATTCGTGATGGCGAACGTTCCTCCTTGGAATTCTTCTGGTTGCAGTTTGCCTGTCAAGTTTTGTTTCTAATAAATTCGCATTATCTGAGAGACAGATTGATTGTCACTAACCTTCTCTTGCTTTCGTAGCAAGTTGTCTGATTTCTTGGCATATTTCTTTCAAGCCTTTCTTTTCAGCACCGAATATAATCGGAGTGATCAAACCCATATCCGTGCTGACAGCCACACTCACGTCAACCGAATTGTACTGTCTGATGAAAGTTTCCTGCCACGATGAGTTGACTTCTGGCACTTTCTGGCAGGCCAAGGCTGACGCTTTGATGATAAAATCATTGATCGAGAGTTTCAAATTATCCTTACTAAGCATTAAGTTGGCTGTTCTACGTAACCTGTAAACAAAGAGTCAGAGTGAACAACGCAAGAGATATAATGCGTGACCTGTACTCACTCTAATAATTCGTCAATTTCCATAGATACTGTCAAATAATAATGTGGAATAGTTTGTATCGATTGTAACAATCTCTTCGCTATGGTCTGTCGCATTCCAGTCGTCGGTATGTCGGTGAACGCTGCACCTGGAGCGACAGTAGGCGCTCGGCCCAAGTCTTGTGCACGAATTCTACCACCTGGACCCGTGCCTGCACCAGCAACCGCAGCTAGATTGATGCCTTTTTCGGAGGCAAGTCGCTTAGCTAACGGACTAGCGAATAATCGACCAGCGACACCCGCCGAAGGGACTGAAGGAGTGGCTCTCGGAGGAGGAGGAGGAGGTGGTGGTGGTGGAGAGGCTTCAGGTGTGAGTGCTGCCGGTTGAGGTTTGACTTCTGGTTTAGGTTTCGGTTTCGACGGTTCGCTGTCATCCACGAAATCTTTGAAAGCGGCGATTTCTTCTTCGTTCTCGACGATGATGCACAAAAGCTACGAATGTGAGATCATGGTTAAGTGAGCCATAGTTTTATTATAAAGTAAATTACCTTGCCGATTGGTACGTCTTTGGTGCCGGCCGGTACCAATATTTTGGCGAGATATCCTTCTTCAGGTGTTTCAAAACCCATCGTCGCCTTGTCTGTCTCGATCTCGGCCAGAAGATCGCCCTCGCTTAGCTTGTCGCCCTCCTTCTTCTCCCAGCTGATTATGGTTCCCACTTCCATGGTCGGTGACAGGGCTGGCAACGGAACTTTGGTGTGAGATGAACTCGCAAATCCTCGCACCAGACCATCGTCATGAAAAACGTTTGCTCTTCGCCACCACTGTAGTGACGATGTTCGTGCCGTTGATGGACACCACAGGTTTGTTGTAGCTGAAACGGCGGCAAATTTCTCGTGACATCGACCTGCTCTAGAATTGTGTTGACGGACGTTCGGTGTCACATTTTTGACCAATTTGCACACATTAACCTTGTGCCGGGGATACCGACAGGCTCTGATCAGCGTCGAACTTCGGAACATATCCCAGCAAAAGAATAACCGAAATTAGAGCACCAATTTGGCGATTAATTCACGTTGAAGAGCTCAACCTTCCGCAGACCTTCTCCGGATCACGTTCGAATCACGCATTCGCATGTAAGGGGTCGTCTCGACATTGACCACCGGCTGGTCTTCAGTCAAGAAGCGTTCCTCTCACTGTACTATGGACAGTTCGCAGTTAAGAGACGGCTCCCAACAATTCGCGTGCTCGACACGCGTGCGACCTAACTGGTTGTATTTCGTCCTGGTTATTTGGTGCCTGCATTTTGGCATCAGCTCCCTTTCTCACCATGTCGACCATCGGGAGCGTAGTGTGTCAGTCAATGCGCAACCTGAACACGATGACGAAGTCCCTGTACCGAACACCGAGCGCGTTTTCCTGCTACGAACGATATTCATCAGCTCTTCTCATCCCCGGTCATCACCATCAGAAGTGCTCTTCACTACCATTGACGCCCGTTCGTCACAAAAGCAGCAAGAATGACTTGTCGTCGATCGTCATGCCAGTTCCAGTCAAGGTGCATACCAATCCTGACGACATCAACATTGGCGCAGAGCTGGCCGGTGGCAAGTTGGCCAAGCAAGATCTGCTCAAGTTATTGAATCACTTCTTTCAACGACAACCGATTCGCAATCTAGCTCAAGAAAACGGTCTCGACAGTAAATTATTCCACGAAGTGTTCGTCAGTTTTCGCAAGTTTTGCATCCAGTCCGAATGCCTTCCACCCGAACTGCACATCGTCCTGAGCGATGTTCTCCAAGGGCACGGTCATGTTGACGACACTTTTCCCTATTTTCTCAAACATGCACGTCAAGTTTTTCCGCATCTCGAGTGTATTGAGGAGCTGAGAAAGATCAGCGATTTGCGTCTGCCACCGAATTGGTATCCCGAAGCGAGAGCCATAAACAGGAAGTTCATCTTTCATTCTGGTCCGACGAACAGTGGCAAAACATACCAGGCGCTTCAGCGGTATATCAAATCGAAATCGGGTATCTACTGCGGTCCTCTCAAGCTATTGGCTGTCGAAGTTCACCAGAGAACCAACGATGCAGGCACGCCTTGCGATCTGGTTACCGGTGAAGAACGGCGTTACGTGAATCCTGACGGCACGCCTGCTGAGCACATCGCGTGTACCGTCGAAATGGCCACGACAAATACACCGTACAAAGTTGCTGTTATTGACGAGATACAAATGGTGAGAGACGCTCAACGCGGGTGGGCATGGACACGAGCCATTCTCGGCATTCCTGCTGAGGAGATCCATCTGTGTGGAGAAGAGGCCGCCGTTGATCTGGTCAGAGAAATACTGCTGACGACCGGCGAAGAACTCGAAGTGAAGAGATATAAACGACTCACGAATTTAACCATCGAAGACGAACCGCTCGGATCACTGGACAATGTTCAACCGGGCGATTGTATTGTGTGCTTCAGTAAGGCCGACATTTACTCGGTCAGTCTCAAGTTGGAACAGAAAGGACATCAAGTCGCTGTCATTTACGGTACTCTTCCGCCTAACACGAAATTATCGCAATCGAATAAGTTTAACGATCCGACTGACCCGTGCAAGGTGCTGGTCGCAACGGACGCCATCGGAATGGGTCTCAATTTGAGCATTAGAAGGATAATTTTCTACTCGCTGATGAAGCCGAGTGTGAACGAGAAGGGCGAGAAGGAATTGGAACTGCTGACAACATCGCAGGCACTGCAGATAGCGGGAAGAGCAGGTCGATTCAACAGTCAGTTCAGTGAAGGTTATGTCACCACGTTCAGAGGCGAAGACTTGCCGGCTTTGCGAGATATTCTCAGTAGACCAGTTGAGAGGATAGAAGCAGCTGGTCTGCACCCAACTGCCGACCAGATCGAGCTGTTCGCGTACCACTTGCCGAACGCAACCCTGGCGAACTTGCTAGACATTTTCGTTAGTTTATGCGAGGTCGATTCGAGCAACTATTTTATGTGCAACATCGAGCCGTTCAAGTTCTTAGCCGATATGATCCAGCACGTGCCTTTACCACTGCGAACACGATACGTGTTCTGTTGCGCTCCGATCAACACCAAGATGCCGTTCGTCTGTGCCATGTTCCTCAAGTTCGCTCGACAATACAGCAACAACGAACCGATGACGTTGGACTGGTTGTGCCGACAGGTCGACTGGCCCGTCAAGCCTCCAAAGAACATCACCGAATTGATGCATCTCGAGTCGGTCTTTGACGTCTTCGATCTGTACCTGTGGCTCAGCTACCGATTCACAGACTTGTTTCCCGACGCTGAAGCCGTTCGAGATTTGCAGCGCGATTTGGATATCACCATTCTCGAGGGTGTTGTCAATATCGTGAAGCTACTCAAATCAACAGATGCACCATTCTTGAGGAACGTCACGCATGTGGACGAGCCTGGAACGAGGAGACGAGGCAAAGCGAGGCCAGCACCGCTCTATGACCCCGATTTGGCCGAACTGGGCAGCATGGTCAAGATGAACAGCAGAGCGGCAAGAAGAGTCAATATCAGCACCGAACACGATGTCGACGTTGAGCCGATAGATGAGGACGGCAATGTCAACAAGAATGAATCGTCGATAGTGAGCGGAAAACTGACCGAAAGTCTGGTCGCTCAAGGCTTGCTCACGCCGAAAATGGTAGAAGAATTGCAGCGAGAGTGGGAACAGGCTAGAAAGAACAGCGATCATACGAAGAAAGGTGGTACGAAGAAGAACAAAAGATAACTCAAATCGGGATGTGCAAAACTGATTTTGTAGGATAAAAATGGTCAATAAATACGCATCTGAACGGTGTTGCAGCGCATAATTATAGTTGGTCCATTCTGTATTCTCCGCGCTGCTGCGCCCATTTCTGTAGCTTTGTTGTCCCTCCCCTTCCCGCCAAATTCGCGCCATTTCGTGCGCTCCAAGACGAACTAGTTCCCGGACATAATCCGTCACTAATCGCCGAAAAGTGATGCTTTTCCCGCTGTTTTCATATCAGCGCTCATTAACACTCACCCAAATAGTGATTCGGGCGTGTTAATCGTGCATCGGAGCCGTGTGGGCCATGTTCGCGTCCGAACGGCACCGAGCGCAATCGTTGAGGTTTGGGTACGTTTCGCGTATCTCGATTCCCGCCAAGCGCCGCTCTCAGAGCGCTTTAATAATTGTGTGATGGCGAGGATCTAGCATCGTGTGAGCACACCGACAACCGATTGACACTGAATCGCATCCGATTCGATCGTCCAACTGTACCCATTTTCACTCCCGATACTGTCGTCATTTCGTGCTCGTCACTCTTGGCTCGTTCGTGATGGGCATGAAGAGCGAGACCGACCTGTCGAGACGATACAAGGAATTGATCGCCGATCTCAACCTTGACAAAGTTGCGGCCGACGAAGCCTGGCAATCGTTCCAGCGGATTGGCGTCAACTATACATTGGAGGTAAGTGTCGGCTTGCCGACTTGGTGACCTTGATTTGTGGCGTGTGTGTGCCGTCCTGGTGACGTTGTTGGTGTATCAGGGCAGCAAACTGCACTGGTTGGCGTGCGCTGTCTATGTCGCGTGTCGCAAGTCCGTTGTGCCCACCGTTGGTCGCGGTGTCGTCGAGGGAAACTGTGTCCTCCTCACCAGATTGCTCCGGTCATGCCGTCTCAGGTGAGTGTGGTCACTTCGAGCCACGAGTCCGATCTTGGCCCGGTCGACCTCGCCTTTGTTTCGCTGCCGTTGTGTTCCTAATGCATCTGTTCTGTCTTCGTGTTTCGCTCCAGTCTGGTCGAGTTCTTCAACAAGATGAAGAAGTGGCTCGACATGGCCAACCAGTCGCACGACATGCGAGCCAAGATCGAGCACCTTGAGCGCAATTTTAATGTGTCCACGGTGATCTTCAAGAAGTACAAACCGATTTTCGTCGACATTTTCCGCGATCCGAGCAGCGCGCATAGCAAGCACGCGTCCAAGAGCCGAAAACAAAGGTCAGCCTTATTTCGATTCATATGTTTTCCATCATTCTGGTTCATGAAACCTCATGCGCGGATTTATTATCGTTGATTGCTTCTTCGTCCTGACATTGATGACATGACCATCGCCCTGTGACCCTATAGCGACGCTTTCAAGGCTAACCATATTAATGCATTGCACCGGCGTTCATATGTTTTGCATTCCAGCCGCAAGCAATTGATCTCGGCGCACGATGTTTTCTCGTTCTGCTGGACACTATTTGTGCATGTCAAGGGAAATTATCCGGCCATCAGCGACGATTTGGTCAATTCGTACCACCTTCTGCTCGCCTGTATTGATTTCTGCTACGCGAATGCCATCCGATCGGAGAATGCCAAAGAACTCTTCAATCCGGAGTTTTCAGGTAATGGAGATATGAAATGTTGTTCATTGTCAACCACGAGACTATAATTTTTTGCTTCCTCTCAAAAACAGAATTACCGAAGAACTTCTTTGCCGATGATTTTGTTTCGCCACCGCCTGGCCAGACGACGTGCATCCTACAAGCGTTGTGCACGAAATGGGATGGCATCGTAGTGGATGCAAAGTGTATCAAGGAGCATTGGTGGCGACCGTACATCAAGCGCTTGGTCGAGAAGAAAGTGCTCCGTTGCAGTGATCTCTCTTCATTCACTGGCTTTGTCGACGCCAATTACGAGTTCAACAAGTAAGTGCCATCGGGAGTAATTTGCCGGAGCAAAATTTTTATTACTGATCATCGATCACTTAATGTTTTTGTTTTGCTTGTTCAGCAAAACCCTGGGCCGAGAGTATGATCAGTACGTGGTCAGCATTGGCGATTTCGATGAAAGAGTCTTCTTAAGTGAAAACGCACACGAAGAACTCGGCACAGCGGACGTTGGCGAAGAAGCGTTGTCGGAGAAGATGTCTCAGAAACAGGCGCTCAAGAAGCACATGGAAGAGACCAGGTCGTTTGTGCCGACTACTCCCCTAAGTAACCGGCACTACCTCAGCAATCGGGAGACTGCAGTTGACATGAGTCCTGTCTCGAACGCCACTCACAGCGTCGGCCGATTGCAGTCCATGTTGCTCGACCGCAAAGACGAACCCAGCGAAATTCTCGATGGGATATTCAAACTCTGCACTGTCAATCCTCGCGAGGTGATCGTTAAGCGCGTCAAGGAAATGAGCGAGAAATTCCACACTGCATACTCGCAGACCACCAATGATGACGATGAGCTGCCGTGCCCGTCGACACAGTACACTGATTTCGCCAAGAAGCGATTGCAGTTGGGCCAGGCTCTGTATTACAAGGTTTTGGAGAATATAATGCTGAGAGAGAAGAAACGATTGCCCGACCTGAAAGTGGCCGAAAGTTTGACGAAGTCTTTGGCCAATGAAATATTCCACGTGTCGCTCTTTGCATGCTGCATGGAGATTGTTCTTTACTCATACAATGCCCGAAGAACTTTCCCGTGGATTCTGGAGGTGTATAACGAATTCAGGGATGTGAAGCTTCACCCATTCCATTACTATAAGGTGATCGAGCCCATCATTCGTGACGAAGATGGCCTCTCGCGCGACGTGGTCAAGCATCTCAACACGGTCGAGGAGCAGATCTTGGAGAGCCTCGCCTGGAAGTCGGACTCCCCTCTGTGGGACATGATCAAGACTCAAGGTCCAGTGCCGCTATGCCAAGAAGTAATGCTGCCTTCGCAGAACGACGGAAATTCGCCTTTACGCAGACGAGACGGTGGCCACTCTCCAGTATCGGCTTCTGAGCGATTCAGCTCACCGGTCTCTACGAAACGCCGATTGTTCAGTGCGAGTGGCCAAGCTTCAGATGGTAATCCAAATGACCCCAACAGCCAGGGACAGATTGTGCACATCGCTGTACCGAGTAAGATCATTTGTCTGCGGACACAGCACCAATTCGAGCACCTTATACAGTTCCCTCATTACAAACTTCTTGATGCTCCATTTTAGTGTGCATGCACAGAATTGAAATGATGTAACGAATTATGTCTAATTTTGTCTTCGTACAGCTAAAACCGCTACTGGTGAGATCACATATGTGCAACTGCAAGCCTATGCCGTACCGATGAACAACCAGGTCGAACAGGCTCAGGTCGCAATTCAGAGCGCTGAACCTACCCGACCTCTCAAGGGTGGTCCACTTGGCATATTCTTTCGAAAGGTAAGTCTCGCGTTTGAAAGGTTCCAGATAGACTGTTTGACGAACATCGGCTTGATGGTTAATCGGGTTTATTTATTAGGTTTACAACCTGGCTGGACTCCGAATGCGCGACTTGTGGGAGCGATTGTCCATCAACAACGATGACATTCGTCGCAAGATCTGGACATGTTTCGAGTACTCGTTTCGTACTCGCATCGAGCTGATGAAGGATCGTCATCTCGACCAGCTCATCATGTGCGCTATTTACGCGGTTTGTAAAGTTACTCGACAGGACCAAAGCTTCCAAGAGATCATGAAGTGTTACCGCCTGCAGCCTCAAGCTTCGAGTCATGTGAGTTGAAATCTCATCGCCACGAACAATTCTTAATTACTTTGACTGATTAAATTACTCTGATTTTTGTGTGTCGTTACAGGTTTACAGGAGCGTCTTGCTGAGCAGACGACGTCGTAGTTCTGGCAGCAGTGATGCGAGCCGTAACTCTGGCTCATCGTCGCCTGTCTCATCTCACGACCCGGAACGCATGCGGTCGTCGAGCACTTTGCCGATACCGCACCCCAACAGCCAACCGCCGACGCCAACTCGTCTAGCTGGAACTGGAAGCACGTTCGAGTTCGAGGAACGAGGTGATCTGATCATGTTTTACAACACCGTTTACGTTTGCGAAATGAGAAGACACGTCATGAAATATGCCTCGCAATCGGTGAGTGACTCGGGACGATGTATTTGGAAGCATTTATATTTAATGAAATGCCTTCAATTTGCAGGACGACTCACCTCCACTGTCGCCCCTCCCGCGTCTGGCTGCCAACCCGATGTCGCCATGGCGCCGTGTGTCGCAGAAGCACTCGGTGTACATCTCACCGCTGAAGAACGCCAATTTCCCGCCGTCGCCCAACAGACCCATGTCGTACAGCTTCTTGCGCAGTCCGGCAAAGGACTTGCGGGCCATCAACAACATGGTTCAACGTGGCGGCGAAAGGCGCATCAGTAAGCGCATCCTCCAGGACGACGTCGATGGCGAAAATTCTCTGGCGACCAAGCGCTTATGCTCGGACACGGCTGTGCGCAAGATCCACAGCATCATGAACGAGCGACAGGGAGTCGGGAGCGGGTCTGCGACCGCCAACGGAAGTGTGGCGAACGCCAATGGCTCAGTCATTCATGATGAGAGTGCCGAAGCCGTTGCCCGTATCATAATTAATCAGAATCACCAATTTAACTGATTGATCGCTGATTGCCTCTGATTTCGACCCAACTTGCATCGATTCTGGTTCTGTCGCTTCATTTTTTCCTCTCGCAGTTGGACTGATTGTCTTTCGATTCTCTCTTTTCGACTTGAGTGCAGCATCACTTCGACGAGCTGCATCTCGTTTTGTTTTCTTTTTTTCGCGGATATCTCGTTCGCGCCTTATAAGGTATTAATAACCAATATTGATTTGATTCAGTCGTATTGAGAAAAAAAATTAACGATAATATTAATTACTACTAATACTTTATAAGTACAGCACAACTTTTAGAACGTTTGACTTATCTGCCAAAAAGCCACCCATACGAACACAAACCAAACGATTACGATTGTCAATGTTATGTCTTTGTGCCCGATTCGATTAATTGCTTTTAGTCGCATCCCTCATTCGTTGCGTTTCTTCAGCATTACTTCTGCATTGTGATTTCGCAGAGTACCAGACTCTGGTCTGATCTACTCTTTTACTTATTCGAATTAACGAGTATCCGATTTAGTTAGCTTCATGGCACTTACTCTCAGTTTTTTTTCATCATCAGAACGTGTGACAATAGTATTTTTTCCGTCGTTTTAATAATAGATTTCTGTATGTGTTGTACTCGGCGTATTGTTTTGCCTGACGATCACAGATCATGACTTACTCGATACCTATCCAGATGTATATTGTAGTAAAATTTAATTGATTAATAGCTAACTATTATGGAACTCTATGTAACGAATAAATTGACGGAAGTTCAAAATTGTCCACTGCTTTTTCCCGTAACCGTTTTACTCCCACTTAGTATCATCGTTTCTGGGATATGTTTCAGAGAGTTAACTTCCTGAAATTAATCGTGGTAGTACTACTATGTCGAGGTAAAGTCGTAATAAAGGTAATTCAAATTGAGAATTGCAGTGTTACTAATTATGTGATTACATTAAGATAATCTAAGAGCAACGAAAAGTGTTAGATATGGTATTAAGCGTGTCGATTGACAAGCGAGTGTAGAATTAATTGCGATACGAACAGTCAGCGTGCCTGAGCACTTGCAGTGAATGAACTTAGAGTTGTTGGTATTTTGATGTGTGAATATATATCCGGTTGGCGCGTCTGGCAATTTGAACTTTGAGCGGTAACGATCAACGAAGCGCTACACTCGTACAACACAACGACGTGAGGTCTTCTCCCCGGTGGACCAGTTACCCATCACCACCCCACCACTACCACCATGGTGATCATTGACGACATCCGCAAGGACTTCTACGACGTTCTACGGGGCCGTGTCCTGATTCTGTGTGCGGTCGACGTGGACGCGATCTGTGCGTGTCGTCTTCTCCAATCGCTCCTCCAGTCGGACAACGTTCAGTACACGGTCGTGCCCATCGGGACGCGAGGCCAGCTCGAAACCGCGTACAAGGAACACGCCAACACCGTCAACACCATCGTGCTCATCAATGTCGGCATCAATTTGGACGTGATCGATGTGCTCGATCCGCCCGACTCTGTGCTGGTCTTCATCGTCGACTCGCATAGACCCATCGATGTGTGGAACGCGTATCGCGACCAAGTCCGACTCGTGGTCGATGCCAACGATCTCGAGCAACAAATTCCTGTCTATGAAGACGTGTTCCGCGATTCGGAAGATGACGAGGACGAGGAGGATGAGCGACGTTTCACTTTGGAGCAGCTCGAGAAGCGCAAAGCGAGACGCATTTGGGTGGAAAACCGGCGAAAGATTATGTTCGAATACGAACAGTTCAGCTACTTTGGCCAGGCGGCAACTCTCACCATGTTTGACTTGGCATGGAAATTGTCCAAGGATAACGAGGAGCTCCTGTGGCTGGCCATCGTCGGTGTCGCGCACCAGTTCATGACCGGCAGAATCGAGACTTCGCGATACGAACGCGACTGTCAATCGCTTCAACAACATATATCCAGAATTAAGCATCTTCGCGGTAATGATGCGGTCAGCAGTCAAACCAATGGCCAGGGTGACGCGTCTGGTGATGGGGTGACCAAGAACGGACTCGACATCGTCTTCGACAAGGACTTGCTGCTTAGTTTGTATCGACATTGGTCTATTTATGAGAGTCTTCGACACACGACTTATGTGGCGTGTAAATTCAAGGTGTGGAATTTGCGGGGTCAAAAACGCATGATGGAATTCCTGGCCGAATTGGGTTTGCCGCTGTTCCAGTGTAAGCAGCGCTACTTGTCCATGGACTTGGAACTGCGACGAAATCTGAAAGAATGGATCGAGAGTCTATCGGAGAAGTATGAACTCGATAACGTAATCGGTAAAACATTTACGGCCAAAACTGGATTCCGACATAAATTCAACGCCAACGATGTTGTGCTCGCAGTGAAAGCGTTGCTCGAGTCGCCCAACAAGGAAAAGACGCACAAGGAGAAGTTTATCGACGCCATCGATTGCTTGTCGCGCAAGAACCTGGCCAGCTTGGAGTCCGGCATCGAGATGGCCAAAATGAAACTGATCGCCATACTAAGCGAGGTGCATTTCATGATCGACATGAAGAAAGTGATAGACGGCGGTCCGTTTCTGTACGCTGATATGCAAGAGTCCACTCCCGATGTGAAACACTTCTGCTATCCGGACTCTTTGATGGCCCTCGCCAAATTCGTGCTCCAAGCGTACGTTGCCTCACGAAGGGCAAACAGTCGGCGAGCATTCAACTTGCCATTTATCCTGTTCGCACCAGAACTCAACCACGAAGGAATGGCCATCGTAGTCGGCATTCCACCGCTGGCCGAGCAGTCTACGAAGAACTTTTTCGGGAAAGCATTCGAGCGAGCTGGACGGCTGATGCGGTACGAAATTGAACGGGACTTAATATGTGATTGTGTGGTGAGAATACCGTACGAACTTAAGCACAAACTCATCAACACGATGGTATCGCTGTTGAGCTGATCCCGACCACCGGCGGCCACGGCTCCACTTTCTGTTAGTAGTACATTCAATTCGGCGCCGCGTTGAACGATTCGTTGTATTGACCTAGCCTGAGAACCGGCAGTGTTTCAGAAACGAACTTTTTGCTAAATTTATTTCTGTCAAACGTCATTAATTCAACAGCGAATCTAATTCTGATGATCATTAAACACATTATACTGCATGCAGGGCTTGTAGTGATCGTCTCTCTAATTTATAGTAAACTGTTTAATCAGATCAACGAAATCAAGACTCTGGACAGTCAGTCGAATTGGTCGTCGGTCTGGTGCTGGGGTCGCGATCATGTTGACAGGCGGTGTCGATTCGAGAATTTGTGCTACAAACCGGACACGAGTGACTTCATCTTCTGGTACAATGCTCGAGAATCGATGGTTCTCGGCGTCCCCGATGACCGATATAGTCCGGCACTGGCCGGTCTGTCATCGGTGGCCGATCACAATCGCTATTATTTCAATTACGTCGAGGTGCCATCGAGCTCGTTTCAAGATGTGATTGGCCAGAACTACCGAATTAAACGACTGCCATCAAAGCGTACATTCATCCTCGGCCGATTCAAGCCCGACAATTTGATGCATCTTTGGCATGACGATATTCTGCCACTCTATCATTCGATGAACGAGCTCGGATGGCGATCAGATGCCAATTTGCTGTTTCTTGATGACTGGCCACCAGTCAATGACAGTAATTTGCATTTCAACGAACAGATTTACCGGACACTCTTCGATGGTCTGCCTGTGTCGGCCCACCAACTCGATAAGGAAAATATTTATTGTTTTCAAGAAGCGTGGGTTGGATTGAGCACGGCAACTTCGTGGTACCAATATGGATTTCGTTCACCACAAGGACCACTGACAAGATCACCTTCTGAACAGAGACTGATTGCTGAAGTGATCAGGCACGTGAAGTCGCGATTGGCAGTCAAGTCTCGGACGAAGAAGTGTTCCACCGACCGTGCAGTGTTGATTGCTCGTCAAGAGACGCGATTGATTCTCAATGAAAATGAGGTGCTACTGGCGATCAGCAAAGTTACCAAGATGCCTGCTGTGCGATTGAGAGTCGAACAATTCAAAGACATCGCCGCCTTTTTGGAACAGTTGAGATGTGCACGATTATTGGTCGGTGTGCATGGTTCTGCTCTCGTTCTGTCCATGTTTCTTCCTACTGGTTCAACTCTAGTCGAATTATTTCCGTACGCCATCAATCCCGACAATTATACTCCATACCGGGCACTCGCCCAACTGTCGGGCATCGATCTCGTCTACCGGCACTGGAGAAACACAGCTATTAACAATTCTGTGGCACATCCCGATTACGAGCCTCATCTCGGCGGTTTGGCTCATCTTAGTACGAGTGAACGGCTTCAGATAATGAGCACCGAAGAAGTACTTCCGCATTTATGCTGTGATGATCCGAACTGGCTCTTTCACATTTATCAGGACACCATCGTCGATATTGATTCGTTCAGTCAAGTAATTGAAGATGCGTTTCGGGAAGCGGCCAACAACGAGAATTTCAAACAGACTAACAACAACTCACATCCAGGACCAGTTGGCGATCTCAACTGTTCGAGATCGGCAACCGAACATAACGGGACCGCCCGGATTTCAATTCATTGGTCTCGTCCATGGAACGTTTTCTATCTAAACGCGGTGCATAGCATTCACTACGAAGTGTTGATTCAAGAAGAGGGCAAAGAAAGAGCGAGACTCATGAGACGCGTCGACCAAGGAGTGACCATCGATGCAGATTCGAGGTCGCGACATTTAATCTGGGTTAGATGTGTCATCAACTCCGATATTCGAGGACCAAACGGCAATGAACCTATTATTTGTTGAACGCGAAAATGGTTTATCTGGGCTGCACTCATACTTATCGTTAGTCTTATCTTGGTCTCTTTCTGGCAAATAAATAGTAGTTTGGTTCGCGCCACTCCAATTCGTTGCTATTCTGGCCTCACAAGACGGCATTACAGAGTCATTATCATATCGCATGTGAGACGTCCTTGTGTTCACTTAATCTTATCAGCCACTCGTTCATTTCCATCGCCACCAAAACAGTTGCAGTTCACTGGCCAATGCGTCTGGATGGCGATCACCTCATCGAGTAGGATCCTGGTTAACTGTCTGCTCTCTAAGTCTCTTTGCCACTCAACCATGTCCGCGATGTGCACACTGCGAATGAAGTAAGTGTCAAGCCGGCATTAGTTGGATGATGATCCAGATTGACTTGGGAGTGCTTATCCATAGCTCCTGGTGGTCTCACGTCGAGATGGGTCCTCCCGATGCTATTTTGGGTGTAACGGACGCGTACAAGAAGGACACGAACTCGAAAAAGATCAATCTCGGGGTGGGCGCTTACCGTGACGATAATGGGAAGCCGTTCGTTTTGCCGTCAGTGGTCGCTGCCGAGGAAGCGATCATGGCCAAGAAATTGGACAAGGAATATCTTCCGATCAGTGGAAATGCAGAGTTCTGTCAGGCAGCCGCCCGACTCGCGTTCGGCGATACCAGCAGAGTGATTCAAGAAGGCCTTGTAAGTCATTAATCGAGTGCTCTGATCATCAATTAATCACATTCTTGATGACTTGCTTGTTCCTCTTAACGATCAGAATGCCACCGTCCAAGGCATATCGGGCACCGGGTCACTAACGATCGGTGCGTTTTTCTTGCGCGATTTCTTCACAGGAAACAAAGAGGTCTACATGCCAACACCGACCTGGGGTAATTGCGAACTGCGCGTCTCGATCAACTTTATTTACGAGGCTCTGTTATTACCAGGTAACCACATTCCGCTATTCAAGAAAGCTGGGTTTGTAGTCAAACAGTATCGGTACTACGATCCGAAGACATGCGGGTTCGACTTTACTGGAGCTTTGCAAGATTTGGCCAAAATACCAGAAAAGTCAATCATTTTGTTGCATGCTTGTGCTCATAACCCGACTGGAGTTGATCCAAAGGTAACTTTTGTGACAGGTTGTGCGTTTTAAAACAAATAATACACTCAATGTTCATTTCTTTAGCCAGAACAGTGGAAAGAAATATCTAAAGTGGTCAAGAACCGCAACCTCTTTCCCTTCTTCGACATGGCCTATCAAGGATTCGCATCGGGAGACATTGATCGGGATGCGGCCGCGCTGAGGATGTTCATCGAAGACGGACATGAAGTTGCGCTGGCGCAGTCATTTGCCAAGAACATGGGACTGTAAGAACATGCATGGGACTGTTAACCGTTTGGCAAACAAGCCGCATGTCTTTATCTAGTAACGAAATCATGCTTGATCGGCTTGATCGCTGTCTCTACGCAGGTACGGGGAGCGTGTTGGTGCGTTCACGATGGTGGGCGCAACGAAAGAAGAAACGGCCAAGATACTGTCTCAGTTGAAAATCATCATCCGCCCGACATACTCAAATCCACCGCTTCACGGTGCGAGAATCGCGCAGCTAATTCTCACCGATGCCAGTTTGAGAAAACAGTGGCTAAAGGACGTGAAAGGAATGGCAGATCGTATTATCTCCATGCGAACCAAGCTGAGAGACAGTCTCCAAAAAGAAGGCTCCACTCGCAACTGGCAACACATCACCGACCAGATAGGCATGTTTTGCTTCACTGGAATCAACGCTGACCAAGTGGACAGACTTACTAAGGAGTTTAGCGTGTACTTGACGAAGGACGGCCGCATCAGCGTGGCTGGCGTCACATCCAATAACGTCGAGTATCTGGCTCACGCTATGCACCAAGTTACCAAATGAAGGATTCAAGAGTTGTTTTGTTTCAAGGTGATGTGTTTGTGCTAATCATGTAGCTAATGAGTTTTAGGATGGTAAAGTATTTGCTATTCTCAATTAATAGCTTGTTTTAGATGATTTGAACATGTTTGAAATGCGAAAACAAGAGGTATACTTCGCATAGCCGAGTGCAGAGCATGCATTTCTTGCGAAACGACCACGTAAAAATTGAAACGAGCGAGAATCAAAGTGTTTACGGCGCTCAAAATCAAACCTACAGGCATTTGGACTGCATAACAAGCAGTCAATTGAACAAACGACTAATTTTGACTGCGACACTACTTCTGTTCCATTTTCGCAACATTCTCGTCACTACTACTACTACTACCACTCTCCTCGCTCGGAGGATGATCTGCAAACGAAAAATTGGGTGGTCTCTGAAGCGTTTCTTGAATGTTGTTTGCCAGTCGAAGAACAGCCTTTCGGCTCAAATCCGAGACATCGACCAATTTCGCCTGGAAGTTTGTCTTCGAATCCACTCGCATCTTATCGCAATTGACGATTTCGTTGACAACCAAATCTTCGGCCTCTTCGATCTTTTTGAGATCAACCAACGCATGGATATACGCAGAGTACGCGATTCCAATTGCTCTCGAAGTCAGATTGCTCGTCTTCAGGGCGTCCACCAATTGTCGAGCTAAATTAACATCTCGCCCTTCGGATATCTTATCGATAACGGACGAATAAAGAAGTGTCTCCTTCATTTTCGGCACGGAATCGAACAATTGTTTTGCCTCATCGAAACGCGAGTCCAGCATGTATTTGATCCAAATCATGTTGAGCGGGAGGTGATACTCGCTGTCTCGATACATGTCGTCGGACATCTTCTTCACGTCCTTCTCCAAATCGGGTCTCGCTTCGAGCAATGCCAAAATACATCCCAACGGAAATGGCTTCACCTCGGGCAATATCTTGAGAAGATGGTCAGCTTTGTTTCCTTTGATATACGCCATGCAAGAGACCATTCCGAACCAAGGTGAGTTGGTGATGCTTTCCGGCAAGCGCGGCTTCAATTTCTCGATGGTTTCATAATCACCATCACTCGACAGACGACTGAGAAGAAACCGCAAGATGCGAGGTTGTGGGTATCGTCGGTCTTCGACCAGCGAATTCGTCAAATCAACAGCTTCTTTGACTCTATCCTTCTGCAACATTAACTCAATCAAACTGCATTCCTGGCCCAAACTGAACGTTTCGCCATCGGTCACAAGTGCCTTCTTCGACTGGACAGCCTTGTCGACATTACCCGCTTTGATAGCGTCGTTGAATTCCTGCACACCAGGAGCAGGTTTTGTTCCGACACCACTGACATCTTCAACGGGCGGTGGTGGTTTCTGGAACGGCACTTCCACGCCATTTGTTTCAAGAATGGAAGCCAAATATCGCAGCGTCCTGTCACTGGGTTGATGGTCCTCTTCTTGCATTGTCGTCCACACGTTGAGAGCCTTTTGGGCATCCTTGAGCTTCGCATAACCTCTCAACAGAGCGTAATACATGCGATCCCGATCAACTCCGAACACATCGCGAGTGATTCGCACCAATTCTTCGAGAACATCCATTTTGTTGTCGTCAATGCAGCTTTCGCAAATAATTTCCATTCGGTCGCGTCTCACCCTCAGTCCAGGTGTGCTCATGATCTTCTGAGCTTGTTTCTGCTTTCCAATCTCTAGGCACGCGACAGCCAAATCGACGATCGTGTTCATCTCGCCGTGAATCGCGTTACTGTGATCGATTATAGTCTGCAGATTGGTCGAGTCCTGCTTGTCCAGGAAATACTTCATCAATTCGTGCTTCTGAGGAGTGAATCTGTTATTCTGGGCGAATTCCACGAACTGTTTCAGTGCTGCGTCGTATTCGCCATTGATCATGTGAACCTTGACCACAGGACTCGCCATCAATGATGTCGGAGAATTTCCACCATAATCAACACACAAATCGTACACTTCCTTCACCAATCGAGCATCGTTCTTCACTCTGACGATTGCATTAAGCAGCCTGTTGACGCTGCGATCGCAACCTCGCTGTCTTTGTCCCAGAGTGATGGGTTTCTGGTCGTCCACATCCGAATCTGCCTCACTGTCTTCAGCCAACGTCGCCACTTTGCATCTTTCTCTTCGTTCCTTCTCTGACTTGATTAGCTGAATGGCATCGTCGATCTTTCCCTGCTCGACCATGAGTGCTGCCAAATCGACTATTTTGTAAGTGTCAATCATGAAATCTTCACCGATAAGCGATTTCATCTTAAGCGCATCATCGAGATCATCAATGCAAGTATAGAAATCCATTAGCGATGCATACATCGCGTGGCTGTAAACAAAGCCACCAGCATTCAACTCGTCCATGATCTCCTGAACGCGCTTCTTAGCCATTTCAGCAAAGTCGCCACGATCTTGAATAAGAGATGATCGCACCGCTCTGACATAGGCCAGCAATAAACGACGCAACGTTCCTCGAGTATTGTAGCCTTTCGAACGCAGCTCAACCAAGTGACTCTCGAGCTCCTCGAGACTCATGTCGCGAGGATGTTGGAGAAATTCATCGACGTACAGAGTTGATTCTCTTGCCTTACTTGACGATGTTATTCGTGACAAGATTCTCTGTTGGTCTTCACTCAATTGGGCACGTTCCAGAATGGCATCTTCGGACGCTGGCGATATGAATACTTTCGCTTTCTGCATGGGCACGAGAATTCGTGTTAACAATGACTTGACATCGGCCGGCTTGGCTTCGATCAGATTCAATAGGAAGCGTCCACCAATGTCTTCAGGGCCAGCTTCAGATGTGATACTCCTAATACGATTCTGCTCAAACAATCCCAACAATTCGGCGGTGGCGTTAACGTTGCTCGTATTGATGTAACTACCGACCAGCGAAGGAATGAGTCGGTAAGAAGCCAGTCTCGCTCCGACAATTTTCGGTGAATTCAAAAATTCGACAGCTTCTGTTAGGCGAACATCTTGTAAGAGGTAATCAACATACGAACTGACCATCAATTGGTAAGTATAGCCAACAGATTTGCACTTCTGCATGAACAGTTCGACGTCGAACGTCACTTTGGGCCAGACGTAATCAGTGAAAGTATCGTGAACAATTGAATAGGGCGACGACATGAGAGCCATCATGTCTTCGGCGAGGATTTCGTAGATTTCATCTTCGTTCTTGCATTTGGTCAGAATAGGCCAGAAATAGTGCGGTCTCAATGATTCGGTCTCGGACAGTTTCTTCAAATAGAATCGAGCTGCAGAGGTGTTGTTTCCCATTGTGAGCGCCGTTTCGGTGGCCCTGTGAACTCCTCTATCATTCAGATTTTTGTCCTGCAGTTCCTGGCAAATGGATAGTACTCTATCAGGCTCGATACCAGCATAAACCAACTGCTTGATAAAGAATTGCCCGATATTCTTCTGCTCCAGGTTATGCTCTGTTGGTGTCATCGACCATAAAACCTTCAAAGCAGCATCCACCTTGCGATGATTGACGAGCTCCTGAATTACTTTGACACCTTCTTGATTGAAACCAAGACTTTTCGGTGTCTGACTGATTAGCGTCCCGATCAATGGATTATGTTCATCATGCGACGCGAGCGACTTGATAATTTCGAAGTAATCTCGATCAGTGAGCACCACGTCATTCCGCTGTGCCTCCAGGAACAGCTCTGGAATCTTGGCGGCCGCTTCCTTGTCCTGATGGGCTTTCTCAGCGTACGCACAAATGAGCGCCGTGTAGGAATCGCTGCTCGGTTCCAATCCGTTACTTTTCATGATCACGAGTGTGCCTACCGCAGACTTGAGGTCGTTCGCTCTTCCGTAACCGACAATCAGCGAGTTGAATACCGTTTCATTGATGGGCAAGTCTTTCGATTTCATGAACTCGAGAATCTTCGTTGCACCTTCGATATCGCCATCTTGGCAGTACTTGTGAATGAGTCGCTGGTACGTCACTCGATTTGCTTCCAAGCCCTTCGACTCAATCTCAGTGAGCAAGCCCAGCGGATTGAACTTGTGGTCATTCTCGAGAAACGCCTTGAGCAGGGCGTTGTAATGCGAAATGTCGAGAGTCGTATTTTGGGAGACGGTCGACCAGATCTCGTTGAGCAGCTCACTGCGTCGTTCTGGTGGTTCTTCGCTCAGCAAAGATCCGCAACACCGAATCAGAAGCAATCCTTGTGATGACAGTGCTGGTGACTTTTCGGTGGCGTTCGACTTAACGAGCTCCCTGAACAGTTCGTCCACTTCTCTTCTGGCCACTCTGCCCGTACGACGAACTTCGGCATCGAGACGGTAGAATCGCTGTTCCAGAGACAAATTGGCGATATTCTGCGATTGAAAGTTGTTAGCTCGTCTCGCATTCACTCTGGCTTGCAAACGCTGCCGAACTGCGACGGTTGCCGATGAGAAGCAGCGATGAAATGGTGATGGTGCGAAGAGGGAGGCGTGCAGGTGATGAACGAGCACCGCGCGACACAAGGACGACATCGCTCAACGACTGAAATGGGCAAAAATGGAAGCCAACTGAGCAGCAGTGAACATGCCGACCATGGCGAACACAGTCTCACCTTGATGGATGGTATGTAGTTACCAGAAGACGCGGAAGAAGAGGTCCAGCACTGTATTGCCGGCATGCGACAACGTGATGGAAGTGATGGAACGAGTGCGAACTGAGACTGCGCGATGGACATTAAATGTCACGTGATTCTCACCTCCGTGATTCTCACCTCCCACAGAAATTCAATCGACCACAGCTGTTTGACGATCTTGCAAAAACTTACCCTAATTGTTACCTACTCTTATTGTTAGATATGTCCTAGTTTTCAGACACCAAACAGTGATGTCAAGACGCGCTGCTCGCAAGTTACGAGCAAATAATGACGATCTCGAAGTGGTTCTGCCACCACCACCATCGAACACATCGCAAAAAGGCGAGTCCGAGCTGAGCGACGAGACCAGATCGACCGACACAACGGGTGAGAGTGGCGGCAAGAAGTTGGCCATCAACCGATTCGAGCTGCTCAATCTGGAGCAGAATTCGTTGTCCGACACCGAGGCCAAAGAGGATGACTACAACGAGCCTGGTCCATCGTTCGAGGAGCCCACCAGGAAACCATCATTGGTTGAACGATACAAACTCGAGAAGCAGGACTCGTTGCAGAGCAATGACAGCATGAAGCGTAAGAAGAAGAGGAAGAAAAAACAGTTGCGAAATCAGAAGAGCGTCGATGGACGGCTGAGTCCGAACAGCTCGAGTCAAGTATCGCCGCAAGACGAGATTGAGGCGTCCGTGCAGGAAGTGAATCGAATTCTGGGCATTGATCAGTCGAAGGATGTGGCAGTGTGCCAGTCATCGAAGAAGAATGACCGGGAATCGTCCACAAGTCAGTCACATTATCGGCTGATACGCGTTGAAAACCGGCATCTGAATCCTGAAAACGAAATGAAACGGATATTCGGCTCGAGAGTGGTGCAAGCAGAGCAAAGCGCGTCTGGACGAAGACGAGGTAGAGGAAGACTGGCTGTTGGCAGGCTACAGTGGGTTCTAGTTAACCCGCGAAATTGGCAGAGTATCCGGAAACCCGGCGTCACGATGGAACACGTACAAGACGTCGGCGATATTCGTCATTTCGAGCTTGTGCACAGCCAGGCGTACCAGCAGGTGCAATTCACGTTTCTCGATGCTGTTGAGAGCTATAAACCCGATGATCTGATCGCTATCCTGAATGTTCATCCATATCACATCGACACGTTGATTCAATTCAGCGATGTGTGCAAAATGGGAGATGACACACAGACGGCCGCCGAATTGATAGGTCAGTGAGAAACAATCGTTCCTGGAAACATTCTACTAATTCGTGCTTATTACATAATGGCAGAACGCGCTTTGTTCTGTATCGAGCAAGTTTTCCATCCACTGTTCAACGTCACTCAAGCAAATTGCCGATTAGATTATCGGCGACCTGAGAACAGATCGTTTTTCATTGCTGTGTTCAAGCACCTTGGATATGTCGGTCAAAGAGGATGTTGCAGAACTGCGCTCGAATTCTGCAAGTTGCTTTTGAGGTACGATTGCAGATTGAATACTTCTCATACTTATTACACGTAGCATTTGCTTTTCACTCAGTCTCGACCCCGAAGGCGATCCTCTGTGCGTCCTGCTGATGATGGATTTCTACGCTCTCCGCTGTTCTCAGTACACCTATCTATTGCAGTTTTACCAGGAATGGGAGTCGATCAAGAAGCTGTCTTGTCTGCCGAATTTTCGCTTCTCTACAGCACTCGCGATGTATCTGAAATCGCAACAGAGCGGAACACAGGACAGATTGACTCTCACCAAACAAGCTGATTCTGCTCTCCAAGAAGCACTCATCATGTTTCCCAACTTTATAATGTCGCTGCTGGACAAGTGTAGTGTCGAACCAGATACTCAAGTGAAGAAATGCGCGTACTTCACTTCAGCTGGAGAGCAGGTGCCCGAAACTGTGAAGCATTTGGTGGCTTTGTACGTCGGCCGATGTCATCTTCTGTGGAAACAACGAGAGGTGATGGCTTGGCTCGAAAGTATTGTGCGCCAAGTCATCCAGAGAATCGATAATAAGGATCCGCTAATCGAGCAGAGCAAACAGATGTGAGCAGTTACTAGTAGTAACTCGTTTGGGGAAAATGTACATGAGTCATTTCATTTCTTTTTGCAGGCGGCTCAAATATTTCAGTGAAGCAACTCCCAGAAATGTGCTCCGTCATGTCATCTTGTCCGGCATCAAAGAAGCGACTATCGCTCTACCACCAGTAAGTCACGAAATAAGAATTTGCTCGAGAATGTCGAACTTTACATCGACTTTCTTTCATCTCGAACAGGACTTGGCACACTCACCGATCTTTGATTTCGATCCTTTGCCCCCTGTTGACTCGGTCGTCTCATATACGCGTCCAGCATCGCGACGCCAACTGCTAGAAAGCGATCAGGGAGTTTTGAGTCTCTTTCTTCGTTCATGGCTACCAACATTCAACACTGAAGACCCGATCGCGAGACGACGACGACCAACAGGAGACCAGAGAGGCGATGACAATCAAGACAACGAAGCAAGAGGTGCTCAAGCTGAGGTCGGAGCAGCTGGAAATGATCTGCGAAGAAGCGTGACATCGCTGCTGGACGCGATGCACGACCTGCTCAGCAACATTCACATGGCTGACGTGCCCAACGAGGGTGATGTCGACAGCGAGGATGACGACGTGGACGACGATAGACAAGGTTAACTAAATATAAATTTCGTCTGTCATCACAAAAATCCCAGAAACTCATCGTTATCACTCGAATCAGTTTCTAATAACCCAGTTTTTGTAACCGTCAAGGTTACGGGAGCGACGAACCAGGCTCGGAGATGACCAAGAGTCTCACTATATTTCGTGGTACAAGATTCGAGATACGTTTATAACTGAGGAGCGCGGTTCACGTAATGGCCACGACTTTCTAATAATTATTGATAAAGCGAATTGCAAAAAAACCGCTAATTGATAGCGACCAGAATCTTGAGTACGACTTGCGGAACGATGGCAAAATCACGAAGGAAGCCTAACACGCTATTCCTCGAGAATGTCACACTAATTGTGTTGCATATTCAGATGAACTTGAAACACTTCTGCTTATCGTGCGGGATGCGCGTCTTGAACAGAACCGAATCGGCGCGGAACTGCGTGTTGAGTAATGGCATGTAACCGTAGACACGAACGAAATAGTTGATGCAATCGTGACGCTCGTGGAAGTGGGAGTCGTCTTCCGACAGAGACACGGGGCAGCCCGGGCAGCGAAACGTCCACCGCGATGTCACTTTGACAGGCGGCTTGCGGGTGATGTGCGACACCAAAAAGTTCATGGCGATGTCTTCGCAGTTCACGTAGTCATCAACTTTGTCGCGAATTGATTGCGGCATTAAATACGAGTACAGGTATGTGTAGTACTGTAATGAGACGGAATATTAGCAATTGAGCAACGATTTTAGAAACTTGCCTTATGAAAGAACGCGGCGCCCGTTAGCACCATGGACAATTCGCACGAGTAATTCGAGTTGTACAGCCATGAGTTGTACTTTGCGTCCCATGCGTGATACCGACCAGGAAAACCGACAATCTGATCTCTCGCCTCTCGCCAGACACTACAAGAAAATGCGGGAATTAGTTAAATTACATCGATCAGCTCAGCAAAAGTGGCGTCTCACCGAAACCCGAAAACAATCTCGTCATGCCTCAAATGTGCGTCATCGTCCATCGACAGCACAGCTTCCGTTTGAATTTCATCAAACGGCAAAAATCGGTTATTCAAGCTATTCTGTCGCATCCTGATGACATGTATCGGCACACCGACATCGGGCCACCGAAGATCTGGTGACGGTAATCGCCTAACACTGTTCCACACGACAATAATCTTATTCAAATACGGAAGTCCCTTAAGTCGTTGCAACGAATCGATGAGGACAGTCTCCCGTTCGTAAGTGAGCATCACGATGGTGAACTGTTCCTTTGGCACGTTACCACCAAGAGCTTCACTGAATTCTTTACCAGCTCCTCCAACACCACCGCCAATTGGTCGAAAACCGTAATTCGAACCGACAAACTTCGCTTCTGAAGGTAGGGTTGGATCGAATGGCAAATACGGGAATGAGTTGAACACTGTGACTCTCTCGTTGTTCCAGAGCTGGTAACCTTCAGTGAATGATACGGAAAAGTTGCGCTTGTATGGAACTGTCGGAAATGGAGGTTCGATTGGGCCGAGGTTCTCATCTAGTTCGCCTGTTGAATCAGGATTCACAGCACTGTTAGCCACATCGAAAAATTTCATTGGAGTCGATGCGTTGTACAAGTTGACAGACGGCTCTTCTTGAATAGATGGAGCAGGAATATTGAGTCGCGATTGTCTAATTATAGCAAGTACCGTGTTGATCACGTCACGCGACGTAGCCAAATATCGTTCAAAATGAAGTCTTCCTCTTCGTCTCATCTCAAGAATATCTTCATCAGTGAATGACTTGAGTATCAGATGCAGTTCAGTGACTCTCGCAACAGGAACGTGAACAATGGCACGACGCCAATCAATGACTTCACCGAATGGCAGCTTCAAATAATCGCCACCAATAAGAACAGGAACAGCACTTTTTGATATAATTGAATGCAATCGTTCGGAGATCTCACTGTTTGAAATGACTTTGGCATCAAATGGAGGAAGGATTAATGAAAACGTTGATTGTTCGAGAATTTCTTTGTCGGAATTGGCACAAATTGTCTCGTCATTGTGAGAATGTATTGCTGAACAATTGAATATGAAATGAAAGAGATCCTTTCTTGCTGCACGCTCAATTCGCGATAACGTCTCTAGAACATCGTTATGCAGGTATTGCACATTTTTGGTGAGAATCGCGCCACTGTAAGTAGCTAAATACTTCCTCTTGGCGGGGCAGTGAAGCGGCAGTGATACGAGGACTGCTGCAGAGTCTTGTGCAGTATTCAATACTGATGGTAATACGATATCATAATTCATTCGAAATAATGCAGTCGTGAACTTTGCTTGCACCACCATCGCTCTGCCCAGATCGACATCCGCTGCCAACAAATCGACATCGTTGATCAGATTGATTATAACATGATTTCGACCATCCGGGCCCCAATGAGGGAGACTATGTAGATAGGACTTGAATGGTTTGCCTTGAATTAACAGTTCTCGATGTCTGTCAAATAAGATGACAATGTAGACGCACGCGATCGACGGGTCGAATGTGACGTGAACGTTTCTGCTCAATGCATCGACTATGGAACTCTTGATCGCATCTCGTCGTAGGTGCCTCAATTTAAATGCATTGCCACGTCTCTCGTCAGTTTCTTCATCTTCAATATCATCATCGTCAGGATGATAAAAATAGACGGGAAATCCCGATGTGAGCGAGCAACGTGAGTAATCAAAACAATTGTGCATCGCACACGTGTTTGAGTTGATTCTGGCAACTCGCCCGATTTGCATTGAATTGTATTCTTCATCGACAGCGAGTTTGGGTAGCAGTTGAAGCGGCATCGCGAGATATGGTTGATTCTGAATGACAGCCTCCTTCTGCGCGTACTGAGCTTGTTCGAGAGACGAGTGAATTCTTTCCAATTCGAGTTGTTTCTTTCCGAGTGACGATTTGAGCTCCTCCAGTTTGCTGGTTTGCAAGGCGATTTCCGTCAGCAGTTTCTGTCTCTTGCTCTCCAAACTCCTGAGCTCATTGCTGACCGAGCTGCGTATTCTCATCATCTCCTTGATTCGTAACTTGAGATCAGCGATCCGCTCGACCGCTTCCAGATCCTCGACCGATGTCGACTTGAGCAACTCACTCGAATCTCGCGACTCACCAAATTTACCACTAACCGTACCATCGCTGACCAGCTTGACCAGGTAGAGATGTGTGAGCAAGGGCAACAAGATGAGCAGAGAGACAAGCACAGCGATGAGTCGCGACAGTTTCATGTTGGTCAACCAGCACCCGCATCTCTGCCACCCGTTCGCTCGCCATACCATCGTTGATCGCCCTTCTTCGTCCGATATGCACACCAGTTGATCTCGGTACGTTAATTAGCTGAAATCATTGTAAATGCCAATTAAACATCGAAAATAGCTGCCAGAACATTTGTTGAAATGAGACCGTCGCTCGATGGCCGCGCCATCCATCCATCCATGGAACTGTTGGGCCTTTTCTGATGCAACCACTGGGATGTCTTCTATGCCAGCCTTCGTAACCGGCACACAACATCGGTCAACTCGAACAAAAATTATATTTACGTCTTCAGTTTAACTAAATCGTCTCGGGAACTCGATGGCAGCCAGGGCCAAGAGCGACGCCTGCTGTGCCCTCATCCTTCGATATTTCGGCACCATAGTTGAGGATGTGGTTCGAGTCCTGCTCTGGAGCGAGCACCCAACACTGGCAGACATCATTGTCGGCTCCAAGCGCGATCTAAAACTCGTCAAGAAGGCTCTGCTCGTCTTGATCAAGCACCAGATGGTCGACTATTGCAACGACTCGCGTGGCCGCACTCACTACACTCTCGACACTGATCGCGTTCTGACCATTCTCCGTCGTCCGAGGTACATCCACGTGGGCAAAGTGCTGTTCAATGAGCAAGGAGAGAGCATCGTCAAGGAGATGGTCTATGGCGGAATGATGCAGATGAGCGAACTGATCCAGAAAGTTGTCGATCGACTGTCGTCAAAAATCACCGATAAGCGTGAAGCGAGGAACCTGCCGCTCAAGATCTATGAGGTGTGCGTTCAATTGGTGGAAAATCGGTTCATGGAGAGAGTGCTTCGGAGTGGTGTCGAGTTCGAGATGAGAGATGATGGCCAGCTGTTTGGCGAGAGAGATCTGCAGAAGCTCTACGAATTGCCCATTGTCAGACTTGATTTGATCAAGATTAAGGATGAAGGTGCGACCGTCGATGATGAGCCACCTAAGACGGAGCCGAGCGTGAAAAAAGAGCCAGAAAGTGAAGAAAGACCGAGCAAGAAACAGGCCGATGATGGAATTTACTGGCGATTGAATATCGTCCGATTTGATCAGTATCTAAGGGACGAGCAAATTGTTCAAGCAGTTAGCAATCATTTCGACGACGTCAAAGCAGGAGAAATTTGCCGAATCATCTTGAAATTGTCAGCTAAAAGCACAACTCATCTGACACCCAAGACAGCTGCTGTCCGAGAAAGCGAAATTGTCTCGATGGCCCTAAAGGAGAAGATATGCGACCAAGCCAATCTAGTGGAGTCATATTTGCGAATGTTTCACAACGAGATGAATCGTCGATTTATTGTGAAGACGGAAGAGAAAGCCAGTGGAGGAATGTACAGCGTGCTAGTCTTGCAAACACTCGAAGCGCTAACACAAGAAACGCTCGCCTCGATTGTCGAGTGTCGGTTGGGTTCCAAGTGTTGTCGAGTCTTCCGCTTGCTCATGATGAAGAAATATATGAAGCAGGAGCAGATCGAAGAGGTGGCGATGATGCCGAAGAAAGCCGTCCGAGAGTACACGTTCACTCTGCTCAAAGAAGGATTCATCAAGACAGTGCAGGTGCCAAAGACTGCCGATTATGCACCGTCACGATCGGAATTTCTGCTCCACGTCGACATGGAACAAGTGGCCACCTCGATGATGGGTCAGTGCATGAAGGCGATCGCCAATATCAGAGCCAGATACGATCACGAGTGGGACCAGAATCGGCCCGTGCTGGAACGAAATGCCAAAGTCCAAATGATACTCGATTGTCTTGAGAAGCCACCAGAAGACGAGATGAAAGAGTGGAGCGAGTACTTCACCTCTCACGAGATAGAGACTCTCGAACGAGCTCGACAAAATCTCGATAAACTGGAGATGTTAGTCTTGCAAACTGACGAGACGCTCTTCTTGTTGAAGACTTGGGATGAACTGCAGAGAGCTAGTAAACAGTAGATCAAGTAGCTCGATCGGTGACCAAGTAAAGCTTGTCGTTGGCAGTCAGGAGGTAAACTTCTAATACAAGTTGCTTCTATCCTGTAATGTTTGTACGTTACTTTATTGTAACATTTTGCCATCGAGAACACTTTTGTAACATTTCACATGAAGTAAATTGAGTTGATTTTGCGGACCTTCGACTCGCGAGCGCTGCACTGCAATCTTTTTTCAATTATCTCCTCGTTAAGTATCACTTTCTCATCGAAAGTAACCCCAAGTTGGACACAGGGCACTTAAACGCATAGATTACCGACGCATTTAATCACTCACCTACTCATCGGTTGACCAATTTAAATTTTCGCCTTCCAGTAATGAACAAAAATGAGCGCAACATAGAAACGATTGAGCGCGACGAGCAGCGGGAAGTAATTGCGGAGAGATGAAATCTTAACCGCGTTCAGCATGGCTCCAGCTTCGGTCACCTCTAATATCCAGAGGCTGAGATTGGCAAGAATCAGAAACGCGAAAATCTGCTTGATGCTGGTCGATGTCGAATTCCGAGTGCGAACTAAAAACGTCTGAAGAGTGATCTGGATGATTAGCGCGATGCCGTTTGTGACGACGATGACGTTCAATTCGTGGCTGACCAAACTGGTGATGGTCACTGACAGGCCATAATAGAAGGCCGCGAAGAGCGTCGCGTAAATCAGCAGATCGACATCGATGGTGCTTCGAGACGTGTAGTGGCTATCAGTCGACGCACTGCTTCTTCTGCAATTCATTATCAGTCCGATCATGGCCACGACCCCGGACAGACCCTGCTCGAAGTAATTTGTAAATAAATTTGAGTGAATCCTGGCGTGAGAAACCCAAAACCGCTACTTCTAACCTGAATGGCAGAGTGAGTGATGACGGTGAGCATTTGATCACCAAGAAGAAGAACGATGAATGCCGATGAGAGGGCGAGCAGACCGACAAAGAAGCCCTTGATTGACGACGAGTTGTGGTATGTCGACAACGATCTGACCAGGTTAGCCTCCGAGAGTCGCCCAATCTGAGAAGACCTGCTCTTGGCAAAGCTATTATTCATCCACATGGTGAACAGGATAGCGACCATCAGGAGTTGATAGTGGTGGATAATGGGCAGCAGCAAGTCGGTGAATGTGGTCGGCAGCAAATCGCGTCTTTCCGTCTCATTTCGCACACTTGTCTTGTTAATCCGATAATTGTCCGGCAATTTTCGGCCACTCCTCACGTTCCGATTTTCGGAATTGTAGCCACATGATCCGTAATTGGGGTCGAAATTAACAAACCAGATCGAGACTTGCGTCGCTAATAAATGCGCCAAAGCGACGTTATTGAAGTCTTGTTTGCGACCGTGAGTTACCTGGAACGAGTGACATACTGAACATTTTGCGCATTTCTAATGACAGCTAATTAACTCGTGCAATTAGCATGATAATGACAAACACCATGTCGTACTTGAGTTAATATGAAGTGCATGACGAAAAAGACGAATATGAATTGCAGAACCGGTAGGAATACTAATTCGTTGTCGATGCAGTTCGCGACGTCTAGTCCGATTGCAATTAACTGGATCAAGCCCAAAGAGATTGAGCCCAGCAGGACGGACGTGTACTCTGCAGGAACAATTTTAATGGTCACTATTAATACTATTTATGTTTTTCTTTCTACTCAACGTACCCAATTTGGTGAATACTTTCTCGTTGGCTTCGTGTGTTTTGGAAGTGCAACACCGCAAAAGTACCAAGAATAAAATTGAAGTGCCGAGAAGATACCCGAAGTAGTAATAAATAATGTCGTGAGGTGAAAAACTGGCTATGTCTTCATTGCTGCTGCTGCTGATGCTGATGCTTTCATAACCTTTGTAATGCGCGACAGAAGATGGTAATTATACGGGCGAATGTGTAACAATTAAATAAACTCACCCAAATTGTTAAGGAGACAAATTGTGACGGCCACATGAAAGATGAAATAGAGTTGAGACAGAAATATATTTCCCGGCTTCTGACAACCTGATGACTTGAATTTCGAAGAAATCTTTTCATCGTCTCGTTGCCTCTCCTGCCCGCTGTGGTATTCATTCAGAACTTGATTCTGGTTCTGTCGGCCATGAATCTGACACTCTCGTGGCTGTGTTGACACTTTGCTGGAGCCCTTCATTCGCTCTTCACTGATTGATCTTCGAACTCGCGGCGATGGCTGTTTGGACGTCATCGTTGGCATAACGGTATTTGAAGAGTCTGGCAGTTGAGAGATGCTCGTCGCCGTTACGCCAGGCGGTAGTGGTGGCGGAGGTGGTGGGAAATCACCAGGCGATGGAGGGTTAGTCATTTCCGATGGCTGGCGATGAGAAATAAGAGCATGTTAAACATGGTACGGTCCGGAAACCTTCACTTACTTTCCGAGTGAACTGTCCGTTATCTTCGCGTTGCTGCTGATATTCGTTAGCATTAATGAAGTTACGATGATGAGTTCGATTGTCTCGAATTCTGACGATCGAACATCGCGAAGAATTAGTGGGAACCTCTTTAAACATAGTGATAACTACTCGGACGGCGGCGACCCGATAAACTGAACGCGATGTCGAAAGTACGCAATGCGAATCGCTTCATTTCACTTGAATTTCGTTGTACTTGTTCAATATGGCCATTTCGAACTAAAGACGGCACATGGATTGTATTGTCAGGCACGACGACGATAACGAAGCACCAAACGCAGGCCAATGTGAAGAAGAAGCCAAACTTAGCCTGGCTTGCATTTTACGGTCCAGATCGTTGAGCACTAACCAAGCGTTAAAAGCAGGTTCAGGCATTAATAAAATTCAATCATCGTTTACGAGATAGGCACAACCGAGTCAAAGCCAATTCAATCTTTACCCTCGCACTTGTGTGCATTGAAAAATTGAGAACTGAATCAGTAGGTCGAAGTCGAGTCAAACCTTTTCAAATTTGCGGAATAATTACGCAAATACTTTTTTCTATTGACATTACAGGTAGGAGGTGAGAACTCAATACGATCACAGGTAGGAAAACCTGTCAGCGACGAAAATGCCGTGAATGATTGGGTGACATGTGTTGAAGACAAACATTGAATTCCGTTCAATCGACTCGTTTTCCAAATGACTGATTTTATTATGGAATGCAAGTTCTAACTCATGACTAGCATGCTGCCACCGGTCACACGAAGTCTTATGGATTTGATTTGATTTGATTTGTGTAGTGTAAAAAATTCGACCAATTCAATTCTGTCCGTCCGAATTCAATTCAAGTCAATGTTCAACAGCGGAACGTAACAGATTCGTGGTCAACATGTGTTAAATAGAGCTGCTCAGTTGACGTACGACTTGGACAACTTTTTGTACGATCGGTACATGAGAACCTGTATCAATATTAGAACGTCGATGATCACTTGCAGACCGCCACAGATCCAGAACTGAATTGGTGTGTCTCTGACAATGAAGTATCCCGTTTTGAATAGATCACCAGCGGTCCACATGAGCACCATTGTTTTGCTGACAGAATACGAAAATGAGCGAGAGTGTGACTAGGTAACTGAATCTCGTTTTACGTCGGTCGTTACCTCATGCCGACCGTTGATTTGTTCTGATAATTCTTTAACAATTGCGGTGCACCGAGCATGGCCTCCGTGAAGACAGCTAAAAAACCAACGAGTTCGACGAACAAACTCACGTCAAGAAATAGATACATAAAAATGCCACTCAAAACGGTGAATGTGGCCAAACATTCGACGTATGAGACGAAATCTGTCCATTGCTGTGAATTTGAGACGGTAATCAGTGATCACTAATCACTAATCATACTGATGGTCACAACATACCCAGAAATATCGTCGATCGAAATCTGAAACAAAACAAATCAAAGGATCATCATACCCATCATCGACCACACTCAATTATTTGAAGTAAATGGTGAAGATTTTCGACATGCAACAAGAGCAGCAGCAAACTTAACAAAATAACAACTGTCGAGAGCGTAACGGCTGACGTGCAAATGAATGTGTGAAATTCACAGGATTTGTAATCAGTGATTAGAAATCACAACTGATGGTTACAGCACATACCCAGAAAGTATCTGGGCTGTCGAATCTCTTTGCTGCAATGACTTTCTGACTCGTCTAGAGTGCCATCACCAAGACCTTGTCGTGCTTGCCGAATGGACAGAGTGAGAACGAAAATGAAGTGATCACCGATATGATATAAAGTGCGTGACTTAACGGTTGTATCAAATAGCAAAACAAACATATATAAGTGACTGACTGACATAATAGAGCAAAAGAATGGAGAAGAGGTGCATGCAATGAACGACTGGCATACCTAAGAAGTATCTGGACTTTAACGGGACGATGTTGTTGCGTTGCCTCACACGAACGCAAAGCTCCATCAGAGCAAGCATGGCTACATTCATTACGACGCTCTGAATCAGCAGAGGAAGCTCGAAACCGTGCCCAAACCTGCGAGCGTGGAAAAAAGACGGGATTAAATGATCATCAATCGGGTGTCAGGTATCAGGTGTAAATGAGTGTGAGTGGTGCGAATGCCACGGAGAGAATGTAAAGGCATTACCAAAACAAGATGCGCAAAATGTTGGCGATAAGTAGAGCGAGGCAGACGAACGTCGAGAAGCCGTCACAGTTCTCGGTCTTGCGAATGTCGACATATTGAGGAACGTACGGCAAGAGACCGCCGAAGATGAACGCAAACGATGCCAAGGACGACATAATGGATGGCCAATCCATCGACATGAACAACACGAGCCAGGATGACTTTATCTCGATGTCAGGTTGATGCAGCATCGGTAATTCGTTGACTGATACGATGGTCAAGCTGATCGCGATGGTGATGGTCGCGTTGGTAATTATCGGGCCAGTGAGTGATCGTGGCTCACATGACGAACAGAACTGATCAGGACCATAGTTGCCCTCATCTGACCGCAATTAGTCACAGGGTAGAGCAGCACTCACTCGATGACAGCGGAAATAGATTTGAATGAAATATATGAATTATTCGTTACAGCTGATCTGTATCGGTGCCACGCGCTCAGATCGCGCGCCAATTTCGATTCCAAACCAAATACAACCAGCAAACGCTAATTCGCATCCAGTAATTAATATGTAAATTAGCCAACACATCATGCGTGGCTCTGACCGAATTTAATCACCGTTCTTCTTCTTCTTCTTGTAGCACTTAAACCATAATTTATGGCTCGTGTCGAATGCCGGCGGCAGTTTGTGCTCAATCAGAGTGTTACGGAATGCGCGCTTCTCACCCTGGCCCACCTAATCAACGTCGTTCCGTATTCATCGTCATTGGAATTACTTAATTTGCTCATTTTCATTTAGTTTCTTTCGCTTGTATTCGTATTAATTTGTGTGGGTGGGATGTGATCAGTGGGCTGGCGAGTGGTTAGAAGGCCAAACCTTTCAGAAGTGGTGGGAAATTTGGATACAGCTTCGGCTGACATCTGATCAGTGTGTTAACGTTACCATTTTATTAGCATTTAAAAGCGCACTTTTCCTTACATGCTCTTAACTAAAAATCAGCAATGAAGGCACCCATATTACGAAAATGATTTGACAATAAGCATGAAAAGATATGGTATGGAATGATAATGGAACAGATACGAAAAACATAAATTTCGGTCGACTAACGCGTGCGGAAAAAATCTGGGAAAAGTTTGACTCGATATCCGTATCTGCGTTTACTGAAATCTGTTAGTTAGTTAGTTGGTTAGATTGCCCTGAGCAAGTGCTTTACTTATCATCCTTGCAGACACCCAAAAGTCGAGCCGCCGAATCGGCAGAATTGAGCATCTCGTCCAGCATCTTGGAATCTTGAATTCCGAGCAGATTCTGAATGAGATCGCCCGCGCCTGTCGCGTCGTCACTGCCGTCCTCATCGTCGTTGCTGGCCGCCGTGTTGCTATCAGCATCATCATCATTAACTTTGTCATCGTAAACATCTTCATCTTGAATATCTGTTAACTCATTGGCGCTCTCGTCACTTTCATTTCGTTCTCGGTTCTCACTATTCTTCGCCGCAATTCCCTGCTTGCCACCGTGCTTGCCACCATGCTTGCGCACCAAATGACGATCGCAGTTAGACTTGGTCGTGAACAAAATTGGACATTTGGGACATTTGTACGGCTTGAGGCCTGTGTGCGTCAAGATATGTCTCCGCAACGAGCTGCTCCACGGAAACCGTCGTGAGCAGTATGGACAGGAAACAGAGTTCGGGGAGTCGGTGTAGGCACTTCGCTTCTTTGGGGCATCTCCATTACCGACGTTATTCGTATTGCTCGTGGTTCTCGTTTCGTTTCGTTTACTACTCGATGCTTTGATTCTATCTTTGGGACGGATTCGTTCTCCAGACAAGCTCGCATTGCTGTTGTCTCCATGCGATGGTCCGGCATCGTCGTCCTGCGCTTTGATAAATTGCTTCAGTGTGTTCGACGAACTAGTCGTGTGATCGATCAGCGATGAGACACTCGCCAGGTCACCTCCACTGCCGTCCTGCATGCTGTCACTCTCTACACCCACTTTGGGTGGTTCCGCATTGCGAGGTGACGGCGATCTCGAACTAGTGGCAGCATCCGTTGATGAGCCCGTCGTCACCTTACTGCTGAGGACACAGCGAAGAGCGGCACGAGTCTTGCTGGATAACGTTGCTGGCTTGGACAGCAACGAAGTGGCCGTATGGCTGTCGTCTTTCGGTGTCGACGCGTGGTGATGGTGATGATCTCTTCTGGCTCTGGGTGGCTTTGCAAATTCTGGATGCTTTCGTTTGATATGTCGTTCCTTGTTTGACTTGAGCGTGAAGCCGGCCGAACAGTAAATGCACATAAAGCTTCGTTCATTGCGTGACATGAATCGATTCTTGTTAGCCGTGAACACCATCGAATCACTTTTGTAAGCTGTGTCGAGAGAAGTGGTTGAGCTCGCGGGCGAGAGAAGCGACATCGAGAATGGTGATGAGTGTGCGGGAAGAGGAGGTGTCATAGACGCTGGGCCGAAGATGCCTCGATGTGTAAAGACGTCCGTCGACGCCATCGATCTGAGCGCCAACAAACTCGACGCAGCACTTCTGACAGCATCGTTCGTGGTGGTCGTCATCGACAAGTTCCTCGGCTGATCATCATTCGATTCGGTCGACTTTTTCGATGTTTTGCAACTCAAATCCAGCGCATGCACGGCAAGATTGAGAGGTTGCTCTTCGGACGGACCGCGACCGAAAGCCAGATTGAGAGGCTGTTCATCGTCAGCGCCATTCGCTCCACTGTCTGTTACTTGACGATTACTGGCCACCAAGTTGAGAGGCTTATCTGGTGACATGCTGACATTTTCCGCTGAGAATTTCCTGGCAATTTGACACAGTGCGGCCAAACTTGAATTTTGCAAGACTGGCGACGGTTCCGGCGTGAAACGATCGCTCTTCATCGAACATTCCGACACGCTGAGATTATCGTAATTAGGCACTGACAATGCCGGTGAGGTGCGGTGCAGCGATTCCGATTCGGACAAATCGCTATTGGACGCAATCGACGGTGAGTTCTGCACAACGACAGTGGACATGTCTCCTCGTCGCTCCGGATGCTGCTTCAACACATGCCGAATGCAGTTGTTCTTCGTACTGAATCCCAGTTTGCAGAGCGTACACGAGTACGGTTTTCGGCTGCAACTATTGTGAAGTGATCGTAGGTGATGGCGCAGGACGCGATTATACTTGAAATCGACATTGCAGTACTTGCAAACTGTGTCGAAATTGCTTGGAAAACTGTCACTGGTTGA
>JAGGCA010004376.1:60580-72999 GCA_022876805.1 Osperalycus tenerphagus | reverse complement strand
GGTGGTGGTGGTGGTGGTGGTGGTTTCGCATTTGGTTGGCGTAGGTTGTGTCTCAACAACAGGAGGTATGCTCGTTGTGCTCAATGTGGTCGTTGTAGTCATGTTCGAATTGTACTGCATAGCGCTTCGGATTTCCTGCTTGTTCAACTTCTTGTGTCGTTTTCGGACGTGTCGCTCGCAATTCGCTTTCGTAGTGAATGCGTATTTGCAAATTGCACACTGGAATGGTCGTTCTCCGTTGTGTGTACGAAGATGACGAACCAAAGTGCTCTTGTCCAAACTGGTGTACGAACACAGATGACACGCGTAACTATGACCGCCAGCCGTATGTCCTCGGTTGTGTCGCTTCCAGGCATTCGAGCTTTTGAATGTCAAATTGCAGACAGTGCATTTGTACGTCGGCTCGCCCACTTCAGGTTTTTTCTCTCCTTCATGTTTCGTTTCACTGTTGGTCGATCGACTATCATCCGCTTCCGACTCTTTCTCCGGCTTCGCTTCGGCTTTGTCCTTGTCCCGAGCGGGCGTCGTTGGACTGGCTTTAGCGGAATTGGCTGGTACCGGCGAATCAGGACGGGCGCCAGTGATGCCCATCTGGACAGGAGATGCTGGTGATGCTACAGGCGGTGATGATCGAATGGACGACATGAGTGGCGTTGCCGAACTGGTGACCGATATGATCGACTGTATGTCGGCCAAATCGTGTTTGGTCGATTCGCCGTCAGAGCCACCATTCACTATCTTCGAATGGAATGTTGTCGGTTTTTGTGGCAGCGATGGTTTCCCAGCGTGAATGAAGTACGCCGGATTGTCGAACGGATCCTCGTGACGAACAAACTTGTAGGCTGATCGCATGTCTGCCTGAACGCCTTTAGTCTGCAATTCAAGCATTGCCAAGAAATCTTCCTTGTCCGATTTCGGAACGTCCCCGTAAGCAGTATGCATGCTATGAAGTGTCGACGCGGGTGAAGCAATGTATGGACCACTGAAAGGCACACAACTGCTGAAACGGTGCTTCAACTGGTGCGACATGAACAGTGCTGGTGTGCCCAAATCGATGTGACAGATGCCACAGTACGTCTCGCCATTATGCGAACATTGGTGCAGGTTGAGTGCACTTCCACACGGAAATCCGCGGTGACATTTTGAGCATTCGAAATCGTGGTACGGACTATTCGTCGTCCGGTGATTATGCTCGCAAAACGACTTGGCAATCAGCGAGAATTTGCGCGATGAAAAGTCTGTGAATGTGAGATCATAGAAACCAACTGACGGCGTGGAGAAATTAAGTCTGGAGACGGAATTAGCGAAACAACGATGCTGCGTGTAGAGCGCGTAATTGCCCAACACGAGTCCACAGTCGCGACAGCAAATTGGGTCGTTCGGATGGCTTTCCATGTGAGCGTGCAGTGCCGACTTGCTGTAGAGGATCTTATTGCAGACTGGACAACAACATTCTTCTTTGGTGCTGTTTGCTGTCGACGAACAGCTTGACTCCAGATCGCCGTCGGAAGATCTTCTCTTTGGTGATTTTGACTCGACATGCTCTTCGAAATCGGCATCGCCACCGCCGTCACTCAGTCGCCGCTTGCGTGACTTGCTGCATCTGTTGTTATTGCCATCAGAATTGTGGTCCTGATTGCTCTCGACCGTATGGGTCCGCATGTGTCTATGCATGTTACCATTTGTCGTGAATGCCATGTTGCAAATCTTGCATTTGAACGGTCTCTCTCCTAAATACCAACAATTAATTAAGTACTTGCTCGATCATGATATCTTGTCGTGTGTCCTACCTGAGTGGATCAGCATGTGACGGTCAAGGCTGGATGCCGAGCTCAGCGTCTTGCCACATATCCTTTAACAGAGGGAAGTGAGTATGAGCAATTAGTCCAACGAGCTGAATTGAAACCAGAGATCATTGGACATACATACCTGCAAGTATGCGAATGATCGGTCGGATTGTGCTGTCGAATGTGTACAGTGAACGAGTGCTGCGAATCGGTCTTTAGGTGGCAGACCGGACAAATGAGAGACTTGCCATCGTCATCGTGCTACGAATGAAAAAATGTGTCACAATGAGCGAGACGTTGGCGATGGGAGGATGGTGAGGTAATGAGGAATAATTAACTTACATTTCTTTTCAACTTTTTGCGCGCTGACGACGATGATGTGGTATCACGATCGTGATCAGCCTCGTCATCCTCGACATCGGCATCATCACCCTTCGCCGAACTGGCATCGTTGCTGGCCGCCGTATTGCTATCAGCATCATCATTAACTTTATCATCGTGAACATCTTCATCTTGAATATCTGTTAAGTCATTGGCGCTCTCGTCAACCTCGTTTCGCTCTCGGTTTTCGCTCTTCTTCACCGCAATTTCATGCTGCTCTTCTTCTTCTTCATCATCGCCATCGCTGTGAGCATCACGTTTTTCATTTTCTATACAACCATCATCATCATCGCGTTCATCTTGGGTATCAGCATCGACTTTCCCTTCACCGTAGTTATCATCATCGTGAGCGGAATGTTGTTCAGGGTTCGCGTCGTGATCCACTTTCGAGTTCGAGCTTGTTGCTGGTCCCGTCCTAGATTGGTTCTCATTTTCATTCTCATTCTCCCGTGTGTTTGTATCACAGTCAGTTATCATTTGCATATCGTTGTTGTCTTCGGCAGGCATCGTAGGAGTAGTAGTAGCAGGAGTGATCGCTGCTTTCGTTTTCTTGGTGTGCTGTTTCGATTTGTTGGTCGAACCAGCACAACCGTTCTTGCTTTCGGACTGGCTATTGTCGTGTTGGTGCTGTTTGTCGCTCAATGAACCTGCTCGACAAAAGACAGAAAGAGGTGAATGTAATAAAAAATTGAGAGCAAGAGAGAGAAAACTTTTTCGTCGTTAGGCGCATCGCGTCGCGAGAATGAGATCACTCATTGATGCGTGAAAAGTAAAATAGTTGCGCCACTCACAAAAGAGTAGAGACACAGACAGACGAACGAATTCATTCCTGAATTAACGATGACAACAACAAAGTGCTAGAAGAAGAGAAACAGAAACGACCGAAACGACTATGATCGTGTCGAGCTCCGAAATGCTCTATTTAGACGCGAATCGCGCAATCAGAAAAGTGGCAAATTTACGATCGTACTTATGGTGGTACCACTCGAAATCAATATGTATCGGCGAAAATAACTCAACGACAACGACAATCAAAGACGGCGATTTCGATTCGCATCAGAAGATCACGAGTGAAAGGCAAGAAGAAGGCAGTTTGAATCGCGATTGGCGAACACCTTTCGAGAGCATCTCGATGCGGTACCTGATACCGAGACCAGAAGTGCACGGAATTTAATAGCTCGCTAATAAGAGGATGTGAGTGTGCAATTGAAATGGCAAGACACACATCGACGACGAGAGCATCACCAACCAAGGACAACATCGAAAAGACGTAACTAATGGTAGCTGCCGTCTGCCTAGACAGCCTCCATCGCACTTGAATTCAACTCTTCTATCCTTATCATTATCTCTATCCCTCTTCCCCTGTCCCATCGCGTCGCGTCCCGTCGTCGTATCTCCAACAATAAGAGTGAATACATTTTCCGCGATCAAACTTGCGCGATTACGATTGCGACGCTGTGTGCTCGGCTCGAGACGACGTAATTCAAAACCTTCGAGAGAGAGGAGAGGCGAGAACACTGAAAACATACATTCATACTGGCGTTCGACGTACACGACACGATTGAGGATAAACGTGAAATACTCAAGTGAAAACAACTCTGCTCTGCTCTTCCCGGATCACTTTTCCTTGATGCTATCCTTTTGCAACTCGCTTCAAACTCTGCTGCATGATGCTCGCGAAGAGTGAAACAGCGATCAGCAAATCACCTCACAATCACATAATCACACGCGGCATACGCATGCAATGATGCAACCCACCATCGAATGGCAGGCAGCGACAATTAGCGACAGGCGAGAGTTAATGATCCGCTCCGCTCATTTGCATCCATCGCGTTTGCATCCCGGATGTTGCCGATTACGCACCTGACTCAGCGCAAGTGACAACAGCACCACTGCTGATTGCGACCTCCACAGTTCGCACTTCACTTGGCTAAATCGCGCACCAACACAATAGTTTGACGAACTTATCAAACTCCCGGCCGGCTTTCCCGTCTCACTCTGCGGAACTTGCCGAAACTTGCTCGAAGAGACAAACAAACAACAGAGAAAGAGAGAGAGAGAGAGAGAGAAGAGAGAAGTTTCACGAAAGTTTCACGACGATAAGACTGTGGATGGCGAGTTGAGAGCAGAGCCGCAGAGGAAGCGAGAGGGAAACAGTGAACGCTGCACAAGAGAGAGACAATCTGCAGATTCACCTTGGTGCAACTTTACCTTAAGAGAGGAGACGAGCAGAGAACAGCTCGAGAAGAATATTCATTCTGGTGATAATATTCTGATGTTTCTACGGGCAACGGGCGCAAAAACACAATCGCAAAAACGGGCGGAGGCTCTCTCCTGATGTATATTTGATGTGCATCGATGCTGTACTCGTCAACGCCGCATCACCAGCAAGGTGCGTGCCGAGGCACGATCAATGTGATGGCGATGGGCTGGCCGTGACTCCAGATATCGCGATAGGTATTCGTGGTATATCATATGATATGATATGACAGAGATGCGATGCAAGCCAGCAAACTGCATCGTGTCGGTCGATTTACGAGCACTGCAAAGTGCATTAGATCACTTCATATCAATCCTCAAGCTGCTGCAGAGCAATCATTAGCTTTTGCCATTGTAGCGAAACTTTTTTCCCGTTGCCTGGCACCGTGATCAAGTCGAACCCAAACCAGAAACTTCACCACACAGACATCATCAACAATGGGATGGATGTGAAAACGCGAACGCGAATGCAGATGAGTGAATCAATGTCACGCCAGGCACTAACATCAATAATAATCGCGCAATGTTACGTGCATCATAGATAATTGGCTCGGTGCGATGCCGATTCTCTATGCCCATTCTCATTTTCATTCTCATTCGGCACGAAATGCCTTCACTCGTTCGTTATCGAGATCGGTCGGGTCGCTTCTCTACTCTCTTTTCTCTCTCCTGTCTCAATTCCGCAGATGCAGTTTGCCTGTTTGCCAGGTGAATTATCAGAGAGTGCACGCTGTTATCGGAAATTGGTGCCGCGTAACGTAGCAACGGTCGACATGCAACATCCAAATATGAGACATCATTAATGAGGAGATGGGTGTGATGCCCATCGCACAATTCATGCCACCATCACAGCGATGCACGACATTACCATCACTGTGACGACCTGCCGCCACGCACCGTCCGTCTCCTCCATGTCCCCATCTGCATCTCCATTTGGGCTCGGTCTCTCCTCCTCATTCAAATTGTCGATTATCTGTGAGCAGTGCACGCACGACTGACTTCTCATCGAGCACATCTCGTCTTGGCGCGCAGCAGGCAGAACTCTTTGCTGACCTATATTTCACGAATGCGATATCTTCTCAGGTGTAGTAGTTTGTAGTATTTTTCGTGTGCTGTTATTGTGCAACCCACACCACAAGTTGCATCGCTTTGCTTTGCGCTTGGCCATCACTTTACTTCAGTTCACTTTGCACCGAATCACCACCACGAGTCCCACTTTTCCACCGTACTTCTTCATGTTTGCCGCGCTCACACAACGTCGTTTCAACATCGCGCCAAGTTGCAGGTTGCATTACATTATTTCAGGCGTTATGCTCGACGTAGAACACACACATCAAACTCAACACCGCACTGCGCTTATCATCGCATTCATTCGATGATGAACAAAGGCTTGGCTTGGCTTGGCTTAGCTCACCTCGTTCGGTGCCAGTCTGATAAAAAAAAGTCGCACGTCATTACAGGCGAGTCACGCTTGGCGATGTGATCGGTAATTGATGTGGAAAATGAGACACATAAGAGAAGCAGCCAAGTAACGGAACTCTGAGCATAGTTAATAAATGTGCAGGCAGCTCACAGCATCCACGATTGCGGGAGTTTAACGCAATCCCTCAGAAAAAGTTGCGCTCTCTTTGCGCAACAATCAACAAGTAGTGCCTCTCACCGAAAGACCGCTACGGTAACCGTTCGTTCAGCAAACAATCCGTTAGTGAAACTCACCTGGTTAGGTTAATCGAAGTAAGAAGCACAATCACAATAATCTGAACTAATCTGAACTCGCCATCACTGACAACACAACAGTAACGAGCGTCGTCAAACTGCATTCACATTCCAGAAAAAGTCTCGTCGTCGACTCGGACCCGGACTCGGACCCAGACCCAGACCCTTAGGGAGCGCGTGGCACGAGATGAGATGAGATCGAAATGAATCGCAGCACTGAATTGCACCTCTCGCGTCGCACTCGCGCATCGCATCATCGAAAGGGATCTTCGCGATGCTAGAAGGCGGTCTCTGCCTCTGGCTGGCTGCAGGCTAAAAAAGAGTAAGGGGATGACTTTCCAACACCTGAGTGAGCACGGAACACAATCTCAAAGGAAGAACCCACAATCTCAAGTCATTACGATCGCTCTATGGCTGGATGTGTGTGTGTGCTGCCTGTCGGTTCGAACTGCACTCTGCGTCTTGCGTTACGTGACGTACGAACATCCACTGACTGTACCTCAGTATGCACACGTATGGAACGACAAAAAAAAGTAGACAGAGAGAAGCAAACAGCCAGGTGGGAGAGGAGGACGAAGAGAGGAAAGAATGGATTCCTGAATCCGGCCGAGAGAAGACAACGAGCAACAAGCAACCGAGGATTGTGGTGGGGAGTGTGCGGTGCATCACTCGTTCGGTCCTTTTCTTCTTCTCCGTCTCTCTCCGGGCCTCCGGTCGACAAAACCGAAATCGGCATCCAAGAAACATAATCAATTGCCGACGCATCGACGAGCCATGCAAAATGCACCATGGCACTCAAATGAGCGTCGCGATGATCAATCACGGTTTGTTCGCATTAATTACCATGTCAAAATGGTACTGCAGCTCTCACAGTTCACATCATAACTGTTTTGAGACTAAGTTTGTCAAACAAACAAAACATGTCTGCCACTCGACATTCACTCAATGGCATAATAAATGCAGATGAACGGGAACGGGATGCAATTTGAGGCACATTCCCAAGTGCACTCACTCTACAATCATCGACAAGATCTTCTAACCGAATCGCTCGGGCCAGTCAAGTGCATCATCGGTGTGATGTTGATCAAGATCATGATGGTGATGCAGTTGATCAAACACGAATTAAATGCTTTGTCATGATCCTGAAAACATCGCCAGCAGAATATAGTTTAACGTCGAGAGAAAGAGAGAATGTGGCTCGTGGTGAATGCTCAACAAGTGACTCTGCGCGCTTAATTGCAGCGTGAAACAGCAAAAGCAGCGTCAGCCGCCAACAACAACATCAATTCGACGCCACTTCACAGAAATGGATTGCAAGCCACCATCCGCTACATCATCGCACCAAGTGAAATGCAAATACGAAACGCGAGTCGTGTTTTTATGCAGAAGGCAGATGCGAGATGCGGCTATTATCTGAGCTCAATTAAGTGACATTTTAGAAGGCTTAACTTTTTTTGGAGGAAATCATCAAATTCTGTGGCTTGTGGCAGGCATCGAACGACAAATAAAACATTCAGCCTGAGGGTAGTTGCAAGTTGGATGAGCAGCACAAAGGTAAGGAGGAAGACGTGGTTAAGAATCTGTGGGATTCAGATTGGAAGAAGAAACAGGGATAGGATTGACCATTACAGAGAGGATAAAATGACTGCATGAACGAATAGCGTGATTTGACAGTGGGCCGTGAGCCAGAATCGTGTGGTAGTAAAGGAACATGACTGAGTGAGAAAGAGAACAGAACAGAAACAGACGATCAGTGTAGAAGTAGGGCGGAAATGAGGAGTAAAATGCACGAAACGAAACGAAATGACACAGGATGCAGATCTGGACCGCAGGTATACGTCTTGAATTTCATCTTACCGCGATAGAAAATTGGACTAGCAACGAAAATCGCTTACGGAGAATCACCTGCCATTGGCAGATTGCGACGCACCGTTCGTGTCGATCGCGCACCGGTGCACGTTGCACATTCGGTGATAAAACAGGCCGAGACAACAACTGATACGTTATATTGATACGTTATATTATGTTATTTGGCGCGCGTCGTGGTAGCGAAGAGCGAGCGAACGTTAGGTAAAAGCGAAATAAAGCCAAGAATGTCGCACTGATCGCGTAGCATGTTGAATGGCAAGAGCAAACCTAATATGTAATAGTGATGGTGATGCGTATTGCACCACGGAAGAGCGAGAGAAGAGAGGAGAGGAGAGCAAAGCATCTGCTCGGAACGTTCCGTACTGCACCATACAAAGAAATTAAAGGTGCTTCCAATAAGTATGGCTAGGCGGGTGTACATACATACATACGGTGTCGACATGCCATCGCAGCAGATGCATGCCACGGCTCGGCAGCGCGTCGTCGTTCCTATCATAATGTCCTAACATCTTGTCTGCTGCCTTGCCTCTTTGAACAGCCTCCCTGAAGCATCATTCTTCGTGCATCACCTGCCTGTCCTCTCACTCGACGTCTGTCTCCGTCTCACCTTCTCTCTGCTAGCAATCTGCAATCCTCATTCTGAACCTTCATCTTCTCCCCTCTGTTCAGCTCGTCGATCACTTGCGACGGCGGAGAGCAGAATACCAAACACCGAACGCCGAATTGGGCATTTTCAGTGATGTCAGCATGCGAAGTTCGCCAGAGCATTTCAGACAAATGCGATTGCAGAAGAGCGCGCGCAAAGCGAATAATTTCATGTTTTCAACGTAAACTGTATCATTCATTCGCCAGTCGTGTCGCTTTCCGTTGTTCGCCCGCTCTTCCCATAGCACCGCGAGGCAGGACACATAATTAAGCGAGATTCGCATCCCTGATTCCACTGATGACAAAGAGTTATTACGCTTATTTGCCGTAAATGCAGGAAAAGGAGCGCATTTTCTGCCAGAATCAGCCCGTTTCTCATGACACGAACGCTCACGTCGAATGTCGATGTCTCTCAAACAGGTAGCACAACTGAAGACACGACCAACGGAGTGGCGAGGCGGTAGCGAACAATACATGAGAATGAGAATTGCGCGTTTTCGGCATATAATTAGTTACACATCTTCTCCGTATTTAAAGCGTTTGCATTTGCATCATTTTCGATGCGCCTTCGGCGATTCCTTCATGTGTTCGTATCCCGTATCGGATATGATGATGAGAAGTGAGAAGTCAACGAAATGAGCGAGGAGGTGAAGGCACAGAGGCAGAGGCAGTGAGCGGGTAACGCACTCGAACTCGCCAGAGGTGAGCCGCGAGGTACTTCGACACGCGCCATGAATCACCATCGTCATCACACTCATCTGTCATCGCCGACCAAGAACTGCACTCGTCCCGTCCCGTCTCTGCCACCATTCACAAAGTGTCGCACGACAATCATCACGGCGATATCGCTGAGAAAAGAGAACGAATTTCGAAAATTTCGCCATCATTCCATCATCATTGCAGAATCTCGCTAGTCGCTAGTCGAATTCGGCGGTAATCGTTCCGCCGATGATGACGATAATGGTTAATGCCTCTTCACTGATGATGATGACGACAACGATGACGATCGGGACGGGGCAGAGCAGGCAATCATCTCTCGGTGCCGGAAAGTGGCATGGGAACAGAGAACGAACGAAATGTTTGCGAGATTTCCGAGTGAGCAAATATGGCACGCAATGAAGAATGAGTGAGGATACATAAATAAGAGGACGTGTGTTCAGACAGAAAGAGGAAAAACCTCTGCGCTAATTTAATAGTAGGCGAGAGTTCATATCAACTGGGATTGTGGCCATCGCGAGCACATCAGAGCGTCAAACAAACAATTTACATTCACCGTTGATCAATCAAAACGTAAATGATTCAAACCTAGGTTATGCAAGTGACTTGATTGCAATCGTAATGATAACGGGCCACACATCATCGGTTCGCCAATTGCCCGATTGCAGTGCAGAAAAGTGCGCTTGCAAGGGAACGCCAAGTCCGCACATATCGTAGCGGTCACTCAGGTCGGGACACAGCTTATGGAAGCTGTCTAGCGATCTAACTATCTAACAATCGGAATCTAATTCAACTGTTGTTCAATGAAATGCATAATCGATACGACGTGATGCTTGTCAACACGACGACGACGACGACGACAATGTGAGATGTGCCCATCAGTCACACAAACAAAATGTCAGCAAAAACAAAGTGAGTAATTATTTGCTTGTCATTTACAGCTACGTCTTCTTTTCGTCACTCCAAGTGTCACACTCACAGACCAACCCTTGCTCCGGAAAGTCGTGAAATACAATCAATTCCACGCATGCATTCATACCGCAAGTGGCACATTCTTGGCGCGACACAGTTAACAACATCTCATCCGCGATATTAATGAAAAGCTTTTGTGATGATGGCAAAGCTCGCATCGGTCGTCACGACAACATCACTGTGGAAAGGAAAACACAGAGAAGAGAATGAGGGAAGAGGAGTGCTGTGGAATCGAATGAATATTTTAGTGAATCGGAGAGATGAGGAGGAGAAATGAAGCTGCCAAGTCCGCTCCACCCTGAACCTCGATGTGCTTCGCCATCACCACCACCATCACCATTGGCATTGTCGTGTCACAATGGCTGCATACAATAAACGATATTGATGTGAAACAACGATGAATGATATTGCCGATCGTCTTTCTTGGCCAACATCGCCGTTACCTGCCGACGTGGCCAAACATTGAGAAACACAGAAACAATCGGAGGAGAAAGAGAAGCACACAAAACAATTGCAGTGAACTTCTGTGACAAAATCGAGCATCAGAATCGGTGATGCGAGATGCGAACTTTTAACTTGTCTTCTTCTTCTACTTCTTTTACTCCTTCACCATCGTTAACGATGGACAGGAGACGACACGAGAAAGAGAGAGACGAAATTAGCAGAGAGCGATAATTGATGCACGGATGCGATGGAGCGCGAATATAGTCAGGAAAGATCGTTGTCGAAATTGTGAAAAAGGTTTAATGATCTCGGTGATGCACTTATGGGTGCATCACGCATGGGACTCGATTCTCTGATGGTGATGGCTGGTGGCTGATGGGACCTGTGTGCTGCTCATTTATCACCACGAACATTGTGGCGCAAATAATTATCGAGCTGTAAGTGCACCTCTTATATAACATAATCCATTCGCTTGAGAAATACAGGAAGTGCTGCAGCTGAGTGTCGACGACTTTATGCAGATAAATGTCATTCTCGGATACGGCTATGACGAGAAACGATTGTGGAACAACTGAACTGAGACCAATGCTCACCGGGTAGTGCTGGTGCTTGGTAGTGCTGGTAACTAATGCAGAGCGCCGAACACTCAGAGCGGTGCATTCAACGACAAACCCGAGAAGGCAAAGCAATTTGGCGACTAACATCACAATCGCGGGAAACCCGCGGGCTGAGCAATTCAACGACAACTGTGAGGACGAAGACATGACACGAACGACTCGTGGTCGCTGATCGGCAATCACGATGCGAATACCAATTGAAATGCGAATGCGAATGCGAATAAAAATAATGATGATCGACATGCAGGTGGCACTCGGTGGTGGTGCATCGGTGGTGGTGCATCGCTCTCTCCTCCATACCCATACGCAGCATAATTGTCGTTTTCGAAACGGCAATAAATGCCGCCGATCATCAAAATCGCCATCATCATCATCATCATCGTGGTACTACTCATCTGAGGGATGGATGCGCGACGGGTGTGTCTCTCCACTGCTCAGTATTTGCGCTCTCGCATCTCGCTCTAATGAAGATTTTCTTCGACCGGATGCTGAAGATGACGCTTGAGCAAGCAAAGACGAATAGAGGAGCAACGGAGGAACAGAGGAACAGAGGAACAGAGTACACGGCAATTGCGATTTGCGTGCGGCGGAGAAACAAGTCAACGAAAAGCGCATTGGGGCACACTCACTGCAGTCTGGGATGGCGAACAAGAAGCTAAGCGAATTCTCTCATCATTCTCATCGCCGATACAGGTTTGCGAGGATGGTCCAAGATCGGTGCACGATACGAGGAGAGAAGAGAGAAGCGGTGCAGATGCGATGTGGAAATATGAAAGACAGGAAAACGCATTAAGAGTGTGACTGGCAGTGAGGCACGCATGCAAGATGATATGCCGAGCATGACGACGATGGCACATCATGGGCCATAACAGACAGAAACAGAAAAGCACTGCACACACACCCAAAGAACAAGCTACTTACACAACTCTGTGTAGCTATTCGGTGTACGCAATTTTGCATTGTTCTCGCAACATAATCTCTTTCTTTCTCTGCCTCTCTCCCGGTCGTTTTC